>JAKSZP010016518.1:0-34098 GCA_022478985.1 Massospora cicadina | reverse complement strand
CTATCCAGGTTTACTCCAGGGTAAGTAATGTTGCACTCAACGCCTCCAAAACTTAAATTGTTCTCCTTGGTCAGTATCAAGCCCGCTGGGCCCCAGCGCCCCGTTTTCTTCCTGCTTCATCAAATTGCTCATGGGATCACTTGCCCTGCCCACCCCACACCGCCCCTTGTGCTCCCCTTTGTGCCAAGCTCCACCGTTGGCCCTGTCCGCCATTTGGGGTGTGTCTGGAAACGGGAGGGTACGCCTCAACGGTGATGAAAACCATATCCTAGACAACATTACAAAACGCATAGCTTCCCTCAAAACCCGCCAGACCTCCCTTACAGGCAGGGTAGTGCTAGCCAACTATATGCTCCTTTCTAAAGTTTGGTTTGGGGTCCACGCCATCGCTTTTTCCCTTATTTCTTTAAGTCATTATACGCCTTTCTGCAAGGGTGGCTTTGGTTAGGCCGCCCACCACCGGTGCGCCTGGACATCATGTTTGGCCCTCGCCATAGTGGTGGTATGGGGCTGCTCAACTTTGAAGCCCATGCTGCCAAAATCCTTGGAACCTGGATCGCTGCTATCACCAACCCTACGATCTCAGCCCAGCACTGGTCCCGCACAGCCCGCTCCAACTTCTCCCGCGCCCTGGGCCTCAGCAATCCTACCCACCCCCACTCTCTGCTAAAATATCTCGCCTCACATCCTTCTGCTGTGGGCCCACATGGAACGTCACCGTACTTCAAAAGGATCCTCTTTAATGTGGAGCGCTTAGTGGAGAATTAGCATCTGTGGGCACACCACCCAATGGGGCACCCTACTCCCTGGTTCACCCAGGAAGTACAAAGACTACATATTCTGAACGGAGTGATACCCATGAGGTCCTCTACCATAGCCAGGGTGGACTACCTGGACATGATGGACATCTCCTACCCACTTGACACCCAGAAAGCCAATTGTAATTATGACTACCACCCTCTTCTGCAGCCGCATATTTGTTCCCATGTGTGGCGCTGCTTGAGATGGGTATACATACTGCTGAGCGCTCTAACGCTTTGCACACATCTTGCGTCATGTGTGGCCAGTATGGAACATTGTTTCACCACCTGGAAGAGTGCCCTCCCTCAAAAGCGAATTGGCTTGAGGTACAGCGTCTATTTCGCCAGGATCAGGCACAGCCCTTCAGTATGTCTCAGGACATAATTTCTTTGTCCATAATTTTCCCTCTACCACCTTCCCTCCATTCCTTAGTAGTTGCAATCGTTATGTGGACTATCCGTATGATTGTCTTGGATGCTATCTCATTCTCCATTCCCACCCTCCAGGAAGCTCTACGCCGGTTCCAGTCACACCTTGCGGACCACTTTCAAGCTTAGATGTTTGGGTACCTCCCACCCCATCGCCGCCAGATGGTCTCATCCTGGTTTCCAGTTTGATTTATTGTTTCAGACCCCTTCCTGCATACGTGTTCAATATTGGTGCAAGCCCCTACACACGTAACCCCCTTCCTTCTCTTGGCGTTCCCTCTGGCAACAGGAGATAGTGTTTGCTCCTCTGGGGTGCCCTCCTCTCGCTGAGTTCATTTCATTGTTTAGTGTCTTATCAGAATTGTCCATCCCCTGGTCAGCCTTCCCTAAATAAAATTAAAAACAATTTTTACTTCTGTGTGAAGTTTATTAATTTTGGCTCTCATCTCCTTGTTAAGTTTTTTGAATTGTCTCTCCATATCTTTGGTGGTGTTCTTAATTTCACGTCACCCCTTGACCAAATTGAGAATAATCATTTGGGTTTTGATGTTGATGGCAACTATTGGCTCAGTTGCACCTGGGACTCAGATCAAATTAATGATATTAGATTCTATCAATTGGCAGTACTATCCATTTTTGCTTTCACCAATAATTGAACCCAAGATAGTTATTAATCTATTTAACTATCTCTCAAAGTTTCATATTTAGCTCAGCCGCCAGATTCAAGATTGTGTATTTGACTGCTGAGAACTGCGACGTAGAGTCCAATCCAAAGTAGATCTGTTGGAAGCTGGTGTCCATTTGTCGCATCAACGCCTACTGTTGTACACTATTATTCTAAGTGTAAGAGACCATATTGGTGATTACCATTTGCTGTTGAGTTTTGTATCATTCTTACGTTTTGGGAAGTTGGTTTTACATATTTGATAACATAATGACTAATGTAATTAATATTGCGTAGATATCCTGATAAAGCCAAAGTGTTCATACGCAAAAAGTGTTTGAAATGCCGTCTTTGCTCTTTCTGATTCATGAACTGGTAGAACAAACTACAGCTCCAATCCAAATTATTAGTGTCAAAATCTAAAACCCTTTCATCAGGATCTCATTAATCATATGTCTTGGATTCACTCTGAGGATGGTTTTTATATGGTCACAGCATTTTTTTTTACACCATTAGTTAATAGGTAATTGTAATGGGGATCTACCAGTATACCCTCCTCTATTTGGATATTTCCCTGGTGAGCTTCTGACAATCCCACCTCTTGGTTTCTCATGTGTTCCATATTAGTCAAATAATTTGGCGTTATAAAATTTGGAAAACCTTGACTCAACCTCTGTAGTAAGAACTAGTTGTAAAAACCATGGGTTTCTACTGATGCATAGGTATGCTTAAATTCTGGCTTAGGATTAAATATGGGCTTGCTGGTTGTATGAAGTCAAAATATCCTAGCCAATTTTTGACATTTGAGTAAATTTTACCTGACTCTGTAAATATTGATAAGACAAGTAACTTTGGCCTCATTCTGGTAATAAATATAGATACAAGTGATTTTGGCCTCACTTCTGGCATATGACACCTAAGCAGATGAATTCTCTTCAACAAGAAGCAGATAGACAACAGTACATAATATGATATAAGTCTTAGGTCTCAGGTTGTCTCAGTCTAAGGTATTTATTATTATAAAAATTAAGGAATATTTACAGGCGATAGTAATGGAGGACATGTGTTGGGGTAATTGTGGCAACCACAATGATTTTGGCACGCCTACTCACAAAAAGGGTCATTTGTTTGATATCAGGAAAGACTCCAGCTGATTTTCATGAAGAATAGCGTATTTAAGTCACCATTTTGAATCAGCCAAAATTTTAGCTACTAAACCTGACTGTTTCTCATGAGTAATTGCTCATTTTGAGTCAGCTTTCTCATATCCACATTGTCAGCAACAATCCCCAATAAATAGTGCTTATAACTATCTTCATATAAGATCCTCTTTAGCTTACAAGTAATCATTCAGTTGGTTATTATTGCCAATTAAAGGACATAATTATTTATTATCTTGAAGCTTAATCTATAGGCTAGATTAATATATGAAACAATAATAAAAAAAACTTTTCTTTCTCGTTGTAAACACTTTTGCAACCCATTCAATTCAAGACTAAATCTAGTTTGATAATCTCATAGAGGGATTAGTCTGCGCCCATGTCTGGGAGCAGTTGGGCAAGCAAGGCAAGAGGAGCAGGCGGAAGGCCTGCGGCCTCTAACGTTCAAAAACGCCCTGGAGAATCTGGCGGAATAGAAAAAAATCTAAAAAAACTGGTGGTCACAATTTCCCCAGAGATACTCGCGTGGCAAGCACGATGCAACCAGTACATCAACATGCCACATTCCCAGCCAATTTTGTTGGTGGAATTCAGAGTCCGTGTGTATCTGGACATCCAAAAAACGGCCCTATGGGAAAAATTTTGTGAAGATGTACACAAAATTTTCCCAACCGCGGTGTACGTTGCACCTCACTCCATGTCATGCAGTTGGCTGGACCTAGGTTTCGAAAGCAAAATAGCAGCAGATGAGGCTGCAGTGATGCACATAGTGGTTGACCTCCCTGAAGGGCAATGGGTCGTCGAAACTAAACGCACCAGATGGACAAAATCAAACCAAATTTTCCTTACGTTTGACTTTTTGCCTACTACGGTAAAATGTGACATTTTGGAGCAACACCTGAAAGATGGTCTCGCCATATATGGCGAAATACAATCTTTTGAAATGCAACATTTCACGCTGATGCCACACCTGTGCACTGGCAAAGCCATCGCAGTTCTGACCCCAACCAAGGAGATCGTGAAGGACCTAACCCAGATCCCGCACTCCACCTTTATTGACATCGCAGGGCACACCACCCACCCATTCTGGGTAACCGTGGACAGCGCGCCCCCCATTTGCACCCACTGTGACGCGTTTGGCCATAAGGCGCACGCATGCCCCATCAAAGAGGGCGTCACATTCCAAGAGCACCCCTTGGCGGCCATGGCCAGCGGAGAGGCGCACTACAAACCAACCGCAAGCACCAAGGAGGCTTTCCCGTGGGGAGCACAAGGCTGCTACCTATTGGTAAAGCCCATCTCCCCACAGGAGCGGAAGAAGGCCAAGCAGGCCCATAGGACCGCGGCCAAGGAAGTGGCCAAGGCCACCACCACCATCTCACACTCACAACGCCAGGAGGACATGGAGACCTTTGCGGTGGAAGCAACTCAGGAATCCATCACCCAATCAGATTGGGAGGCCCATGCTGAATGGGCCACTCAATCCGAGGATCCGATGGGAGATTCAATCTCACCCAATCGCTGCACCCAAGCCCCAGTCAAAACTGACTTGGGACCTATCCCAACCGAAAAAAAAATTTTGCCCCACTCGACGGTGCAGCGAACTTATCCGCACCGCAAAAAATTCGTCCGACGTCGGGAAAACAAAAAGTGAAGGCCAAAGCCAATGCGACTCTTTCCGCAAAAATTAACAAAAACCCCAATAGCATTGCTGCTAATACCTGCACTGCTGTGAAAGCCCGTGGGGACCTGGAAGAGGCTGGTGGGCCCAGGGGCCCACCCCTCACACCTAAGGTGCGATGGGGGAAACCTTCACTCTAGGGATGCTGAATATTGCCGGACTCAAGGCCTCCCTGTCCCAGGCTAGGAAACTGAGTTTTTTACAAAACAATTTACCCGTGGATATCCTGGCCATCCAGGAGTCCCACCGTCCATGAGGTTCTGAGGAAGCTTGGAAAACAATGCTCCTACCATCATTATCCTTTTGGTCAAAGCACTGTGGGGTGCTAATTTGGAAAAACAATTTTTTCAAATTTACATCTTCAGAAACATTCCTAAATGGCCGAGTGCTCGTTGTCACCTTCTCATGGGCCAATGTTGCACACATAATCATCAACATTTACGCCCCAAATGGTGCACAAGAGCGTCAGGAATTTTTCTCATTGGTCAAATCCCTCCCGCTACCCCCAATTCTTTCCTAATTGGTGACATGAACTGTTGGCTAACCTCACCAATGGACCGGTGGCCACCCTCACCCCATGCCCCACAGGGTCACATAGAACTACGCATTCTAAAAGCCACCCTTGGGTTAATGGATGCGCTGCCGCAACATGCCCCACTGCTCAAAAATATGACGCGTCCCCACATCCACAACGGCCAATTAAGGTCCATGACCCACATCAACCTTATTCTAGCGCCGGCGAAATTCCAACCCCACATCTCCCACTTCAAAACAACAAAAATGGAATTCTCCAACCACCGACTGGTCTCAATAACATACCACTTACCCATCACAGTTGCAAAGGCCCCACATTGGTGCAAAATCCGCCCCCAGAGCTCGCGTCACCAGGATTTTCCATGTGGGTGGAAGAGGCAACTTTGGCAAAATTGTTTGTTGCACCGTTTTGCATATACCCCATTTCCACATGGGCAACTTTCAAAGAAGACACCATCCGCCACTATCGCCATCTCTCATCCAGATGCTCACGAGCCACATCGGCGGTTATATTGTGCGCGCTGGCGGAATTGGCCCATTTGGAGTCCAACATTCCAGCCTCAGGTTATAGCCCTGCATGGGGCCAGAAGTGGGTAGAGGCAGCTGCCCACCTCAACGCACTTGAAAGGCAACACAAACATCAGGTTTGTGTCCAATACAGGGCCACATGCATCACTAAAGGTGACAAGTGCACCACATACTTCTTCAAAAAATTTTGCACCATGCCAGAGCATGGCCTGCACACAGGTGCGAAGACTGGATAATTCTATTGTGGACACACCAGCTGAAGTGGCAATCGAAATGCAAAGATATTACTCTGAGTTATACCGAGCTGAACCAATTCAGCCAGCCGAAAAGGCGGAATTTCTTGACAGAGCTCATATCCACACCATTTTCTGATACCTGGAAATAATGAATTTAATTACTCCAAACGAATTATGGACTACCATTCATGGTGCGCCAAACTGAAAATGCCCAGGCCCAGATGGCATTCCATATGAGTTCTACAAAAAATATTTTAAATATATATCACCATTGCTGCTAGCCTCACTCAACCAAAGCCTGTTGGAAACGCGCCTCCTATCAGGAGGACATGAGGCCTTTATGGTCACACTCTTCAATAAAGGGGATAGGCTAGACTTAGCCAACTGGCACCCCATTTCTCTAACAAACACAGACACCAAAATTTTAACAAAAATCATGGCTAACCGTTTAGGGACTGTAGCATCTGCCACCATCTCCCCAGAACAATTCAGTCTCATCCCCAGAAGGTCAATTTGGGATAACGTGCACTCTGTGGCTAATGTGTGTCAGTCCACAGCCTCTGAGGCACTTGTATTCTTGGACCAACAAAAGGCCTATGATAGAGTAAACTGGGAATACCTTAGGGCCTGCCTCCAACAATTCCGCTTACCTCCCCACTTCATTAACTGGGTGATGCTGCTCACGGAATCTGCAACAATGGCAGTGCGCGGCCCAGGTTTCCTAATGGAAGTAGTCCATCCTCAAAGGGGCCTGCGACAAGGGGACCCCCTGAGCCCACTCTTATACAACTTCAGCCTTGACCCACTACTGCGAAATGTGAATGCCCAACTCACTGGGGTCCATGTGCCAGGCCAAACCCCAGTCAAGATGATGGCATTTGCAGATGATTGCGTGGTGGGGGTGTCTAATAACAAAGATGCACGCGCGCTTGAAGCCCTCATCCGGAATATTCCTGGGTAAGCAACGTGGCACTGAACGCCTCCAAAACCGAAAGCATCCTCCTTGGTCAGTTTCAGAACTGCTGGGCCCCAGCAAGTAGTTCCCAACCTGGCCCATCTGCTCGCACACGTCCACGCCTTACTAACTCAAAACACACCGCTCCACTGGTGCTCCCCTTTGTGCCACGACCTACCATAGGACTGGTACGCCATCTGGGCGTGTGGTTGGAGGCAGGTGGATACGCGTCAGCAGTAATGGAGTGCCATATACTGGACAACGTGACGAAGCGAATCGCCTCTCTCAGAGCCCACCCTACTACCCTCACTGGCAGGGTTGTTCTTGCCAACTCTATGCTCCTATCCAAAGTCTGGTTCGGAGCCCACGCCATCCCCTTCTCCCCAAGCTTCTTCAAATCCCTGTATGCTTTGCTACAAGGTTGGCTTTGGTCAGGCCGCCCTCCACCAGTACAGCTAGAGGTCATGTTCGGCCCTCATCATCATGGTGGCATGGGCCTACTTGACTTCAAAGCCCATGCCGCCAAGATCCTGGGCACCTGGATTGCAGCCGTCACTGCTCCTACACTCCCATCCCAACACTGGTCCCGCGCGGCCCACTCCAACTTCTCCCGAGCCTTGGGCCTCAACAATCCATCAAACCCCCACTCCCTGATGAAATACCTCGCATCACACACATTAGCCACAGGTCCTCACGGGACCAAAACCCACTACAAACGAATCCTACTCTCCATGCGAAGCGCAGAGTGGAGAATTCATATTAGTGGACATACAACCCGAAGAGGCCGCCCCTCTCCTCAGTTCACACAAGAGGTACAGGGGCTACCCATCCATGATGGCGTGATCCCCATTTGACCCCAAGTCCTATCCATGGTGGACTACCTGGACATGATGGACATCCCTTATTCCACTGAGGCCCAAAAGACTATCTGGAAATACGCACACCATCCTCTGTTGCAGCCTCAAGTCCGCTCCCATGTGTGGCGCTGCCTGAGGCGGGTGTATTGTACAGCTGAGCGCTCTAATGCTTTACACTCATCCTGTGTCGTGTGTGGCCAGTATGGAACGCTGTTTCACCGCCTGGAGAAGTGCCCCACCTCTAAAGTAATATGGCGCGAAGTCCAACGTCTGGTAGGCCAGGATCAAACACATCCCTTCAGTCTGTCAAGAGATATGCTTGCTTCATCAATGGCCTCCCCCTCCCACCCTCCCTCCGTGCTCTGGTGGTTGCAATCGCCATGTGGACTATCCACACGATTGTCTTGGATGCCATCGCTGGATCCATCCCCACCCTCCCTGAAGCTGTCCACAGATTCCGGTCTCATTTGGTGGATCACTTTCAAGTGTGGATGTTTGGATATCTCCCACCGCGTCGCCGACAGCTGGTCTCCTCCTGGTTCCCAGTCTGGTTCATCAAATCAGACCCCTTCCTCCACACGTGCTCAATAGTGGCTACGTCCCCTACACACGTTCCCTCCCCCTTCCCATAAGTGGCGTTCCCGCTGGAAACAAGAGATAGCATCGCTTCTCTGGGGTGCCTCCCCTGGTACTAAGTTTTGTCTCGTCTGAGTCATATTCAGAAGTGTCCGTCCCATGGTCGGCCTTCCCCGCAATAAATTTAAATATATGAAACAATAACACTATGCAACATTTTAAAACTTTTGGTATTATGTTTTTATCTGTTAATTGATTTTAAAGTATTTCTTATGTTGATTTTAAATCTGGTTTTGGATTTTCTGTGTCATGTAAGGTTTTTATAAATTTGAGTCTCAAAGTTTTTAAAGATCAGATTTTGTGAACAGATAAAAAAGTATTATTTGATTTTGATTATAAATTACTTATGTTTTAATCCTGCAAAAAATCAAAACACATGGAGATGCAGTAGACAATGGCATACACTTACTTAAAAAGTTTATGATTATTACAAAACACAAAACACATATGACAATTTAATTCCTCTTCTTCGCTCAATACAATGCTTCTGGATCTTCTGATGTGGGTTGAAACTTCTCTTCCATGATTGTCTCCCTTCACCAGTGCCATCTCTTTATAGCATAAAACAATAGACGACCATAATTTTGCCATTTTACTTTCCCTGGTATCTCTTTTACATGCCTTTGTTATCCTGGTGGAAACATTTGCCTTGTTCTTTGCTGACATCACTGAGGTTCCTAGGGAAAAAGTCAACATGTGAGTGTAGGAAGTGAAGCTTAACATTCTTACTACATACTAATTTCTTGAAACACTACATCATTCTTTTACCATTATTTTTGTACTCTAGACGTTCATGGTTGCCCAAAAAGTTAATAACAACTTTAAATGAAACCAAGCCCTTTTTTCCACTGAATTCATTATACTTTCAAAAAAAAATCATTACCTTTCTTATCTGTGGTCCCATGAAGATCCATTCTTTTAATTTCTCATAAGACACTTTTTGGAATCTTTTACCATGTATTGAAAACAGTCACCATCTTTTGGAAGAGCTTTAGTGAACTGTTTCATCAATCTGGTTTTGATGTGCAGAGGAGGTGTTAGTATCTTGTCTCATTGAACAAGTGGCACATTATAATGTTCTGTGAACTGGGGTGAAGGGTTTTTCTTTTAGCCTACCTCTCTTTTTCCAAATTTTGTCTCTGCTCAATTACCTCATTCACAAATGAAACAAGACATCTTTGTGTAGCCAGATTGTTGGCCAAGTAACATACCTACTACTTTAAATCCCCACAAATTGTAAAGAAATTCATAATTCACATGTTTTAGCAGAGCTTTAAGATTTACATACATCTACTTGAGATGAACTGAATGTGCAATGGGCATTGAACCAAAAAAATTTCCATTGTGCAAAAGTTTACCTTCTGAGTCTAGTTTTGGAAGATTTTTATAAATTAACCTCCACTCACTTGCTTTTTAAGTGGCGTTAAAAATCAATAAACCCTCAATATCATAATAATAAACCAGACAATCTTATTCTTTAAAGGGTTTCATTAATTCCTTCTCTCTGGACCTATACCAAGAGAACGTAATTCTGGGTAGTAGAAAATTTTTTTGCATTCAGTATTGACCCAAGCAATCAGGTGGCATCCTTTTTCAGGTTTAAATCACAAGTAATATCATTAATTTTATTTTGACTGAATAAATTTGGTGCAGAATCTTCTTCTAGGTTGTAATTATCAGCATTATTGATTTCATTTTCAGAGCTGCTTGCCAGTGGCACATCTTCAAGAATGGGAGGTGGAACTGTGATAGGAGAGAATTACAATGTGTAACTTGTCATAAGGCTGTAGGAATTGTTGGACAATTAAAAGTCCAATTATGTAATAAAAGTGCTTTGGTTTTTAAATAAGAAAAAAATGAGGACAAAATCATCCAAAAGACCCTGGCAAGTTCTGGGTGAAACCTATGAATTGGTTCAATAATTTTATTGATAATAATTGGGCATAAATGACGAGTTCAATAAAGCAAAATGCACCAATTAAGCGGCAAAATTTGGGGAGTCCAACGGAGGATCATTCCCTGGCCTACTTTTTAAATAGTTTCAAGCACCTAAGCTGTAAACACCCCCTTCTATAGCCTTAAAGGGGGTCTCACAAGGTGCAATTATTTTCCCTCAAGGGGATTGGCTTAAATATAAAAACGTTACCTCACAGACATGCCTTACCTACTCTAGAACCTCAATCAGCCATTCCGTTAAAGTGAGAAAAGAATTGTGAGCTTCAATAAAAGTTAAATGACCATATTCCTAATTAGGCTTGAAGCTAATAATGAATTTGATGCCTATCGTACTTCAAGCCCAAGTCACATTAAATACTAGCAGTGACATTGAAGGAGGTTTCATTTTTTATCCCCCTGCGGTGACTAATAAACCCATATAAAAACAAATACTTTTAGTTACTTTATTTTTTTATCTTTTACAATATCCAATTGCTTAACCCCTAATAATTCTTTATCCCTGAAGTAGAGAATTGTCTTCTCCTGCAAAAATTTGTTGGAATTTAGGTGGAAAAATCACCATTGAGCAACCCCAAATATTCTAAAATACAACAAGTGGTGCTCACTACAGGGGTAGTACACCACGATAAATTATCAAAAATGGAGGGTGTTGGGATAAATAACCCTCGCAACCTCCCCTCTGCTTCTGAACCTTGGCTAGTTGCCCCTTGAACTACTAGCCAGCACTTTATCTCTACTTAATAAGCTTTAATAGCGCCCTTTTTAATGTCCCTTGAAAGACAAATTCACCCTAGTGAGGGTAGCATTGCTTTGTTTGTATACGTCTATGAAGCAGCCATGGAATTGTCAACGGACCACCAGAAGGTCAAGCACTTCCTTCCCTGTTTAAGTCGCATGGCCCAAGAAATGATGGTCCCTCATATGGACACTATGCACACCTGGGCCAACATTAAAGAAGCTCTTGTAGAATAATTTGGCTCCAAGCAGAGTTTAATCAGGGATAACATGCTTTTTATACGCTTTAGTATGTATAAAGGTGAATAGAACACTGCCTTTGCTGAGTGATTTTACCTTGCTGCCCAGAGGTTGGCAACGTTTAACATGTTAAATCTGGATGATGCCTTCGCTGCCATATTAACTGGGTTAGCTTCTCAACCTTCTCTATCCAGGAATATCATTTCAATGGAGCGCAACTTCAAAAACATTTTCAACATAAAGGATGCTTTGTTAGCCGTCGCTAATTTTCATACCTGTGCGACCTCCAACAAAGTCATGGTGAAATCCCACGTTCTAACCATTAAGGAGCATTTGCTTGTAGGAAAGTGGATGGTAGCCCCGATGACCTCCATGGGACCCCCTATGCTTATCTACACTGTAAAACCGCTCCTTCAGTGTAACTCAAAGCAAATATCACGTCCTCTCATTTTTCTGAAGGCTGCAAAGCAGCTAATACTATGCTTCCGCCTCAGCTCATTAAAGCTACAGCGCCTTTTTCCCAGCCAAGCTGGTAGTTGCGCACCCTTAGGGTAAATTCCTGCAATAAGGAAAGCTTGGTGAAAACATATAAGCAGAAGATAGCTAACCATCCTCATGTGCCAGACTCCCCTACCTCTATTGCTTCATTACCAATTATTGATGATACCTCTAAGCTTTGATCTTAAGTGGGTTACAAGGTGTGGGTTACTACGTACTAGGAGTACCCGCTGAAGTGGAGGTTCCTGATTGCTTGAAAGCTGAAGGAGTAAATGAGATCACCATACCTGAGGACATGTACCTCAGCCAAGTTCTATGGTGTCTCAAGGTTATTGACATTGCCAGAGATGCTGATCTGTTTTTAGCTGGCTTAATTCAACCTCTTCAGCAGGTCCATACCATGAAACCTAACCTGAAAAATACCCTGAGACCGCTCATAAACAAACCTTTACCTTCTGTCTCAAGGTTGTCTTAGCTTTTTCTCCTAACTTTGGAGGAACACTCACTAAGGTGGAAGTGGCTATTCAAAAGTCTGGGTAATGGCCATCCTGGATACTAGCTCCTCAGTTAATGTAATCTCCTCTAAGCTGATTAAAAAGATTAAGCTGGCACATGACTTAGAGTACCATCAAGAATTTGGAACCGCAGGCCCAAACAACACCCGTGCCATTAGGCATACTCTTACCTTCCCATTCGAATTGGGAAGCTCATCTTATTAGCCCCAGCAGTGGCTTTGGACAACACCTACAATATGCTCATAGGTACTCGCTTATGTTTTAGTATGAGGGAATAATTAACCTGAAGCAAGAGGTCCTCTCGTTACTCAACTGTGAAGTCCCTCTAGTCTTAACCAATAAAGATCCCAGCAAGAACGAATACTCTTGCCTAGCTAAAGACACCTTTTCCGCTTTTCCTTTACATTATATTACCTCTGTGTGAAATACAAAAAAATCTTCTAATTTAGTGGATGCTAGAGACGTTATCTCTTTTCATGCTGCAGAAGAAGTCTTGATTAAGCCTGGTGAACAATGAGTGGTTGACACTAAGATCACGCTCCAAATCCCACACCACTGTTTGCTGCATATCATAAGTATTGAGGGTATTAGCCCCTTGAAGCCTCAGGAATGGCCTGGGATCTTGGACCCAGCCTACCAGAGGCCTATTACTATTCTTCTGGGAAACCTCACCGGAAAGGACATGGCTATAAAAAACACCAGGAAATTGGCAGAGGCTTATTGATCCCCATAGAAGACATTAAACGTATCCACTTCATTACATCTATTTTGGATATGGGCTTGCCAACGGATAAGCTGTTATGTACCCTACCCAATGTCAATATTTCAGATGAGTTGACCCCAGACGAGTTGGAAAAAGTCAATACTTTATTGGAAAGATATAGTGACATATTCTCCAAGTCAGATAACAACTAAGGCCATATGAAGGACTGGAGCCACCCATCAATGTGGGTGATGCCTATCCCATCTAGTCCAAACCATATTGCAAGTCAAAGGTGGAAGAGCATCAAATGAGGACTGAGCTCAAGAAGTTACTAGACGCTTGGCTAAAGGTACCCTCGCAAAGCCCTTGGTCTTCTCCCTTATTGCTTATCAAAAAAATTGAGGTCATCAGAGTGTTATGGACTACTGCAAACTAAATAACCTCACAAAAATATAGCTATCCTATCCCTCACATTGACGACGTCCTAGCCCAACTCTCTGGCTCTAACTTCTTCTACGCCATGGACTTGGCTAGTGGCTATTGGCAATGGACCTTTCCCTGAAGACCAGGAGCGGTGTGCCCTCAATTGCAGTGGAAGGCCTTTTCCATTCCACCCGAATTCCTCAAGGGTTGTGCAATGCACCTGCAACTTTTCAGCGAGCCAAGGTCTATATCATGCAGGACTTTAAGTTAAGTTGCATCATTGTCTATCTCAAAAACTTACGGTGTTTTTGAAAAACTTCACTGAACATCTATCTCACCTGAAGGAAGTGTTTTAACGCTTACATGTTTACGACCTCAAATTAAAACCCTCCAATTGCACTTTTTTCCAAAGGAGGATAAATTTCCTTGAACACGCCATTTTCCAAGAAGAAATCCAAACCTTACAGTCTAAGGTTAAAGCCAAATCAAAAATGCCTCCCCCCTAAGAATCTAAAGGATATTCAGGTATTTCTAGGAATGATGGGGTATTACCATCAGTTCATCCCAAAGTTCGTTCAACTCAGTGAGCCCCTTGTCCTCTTATTGATGAAGAACACTACTTTCCATTTAAATGATGTACAAAAGGCTGCTTTTGAAACGCTGAAGCAACTTCTGCGACAACGTCCTAGCCTATGGCACCCAGATTATAATAAAGCTTTTATCTTGTTTACTGATGCCTCGGACTATGCCATTGGTGCCATTTTAGCCCAACTGGATGAAAAAGTGTAGAGCATCCTGCATCCTATTTCAGTAAGATGCTGTCAAAGGCGGAACGCAACTACAGCTTCACAGAGAAGGAGTCCTTGCCGTTCTGTTAGTTGTAAAGCACTACCGCCCTTTCTTGTATGGCACTACCTTCACTGTGGTTACCAATCACGCTCTTTTTAAATGGTTACAGAATATGAAGGATACTACTTGGTGGTTAGCGCGCTGGGCTCTAAAGCTCCAGCACTATGACATGAAGGGTGAACATTGTACAGGAACCCACCACATGAATGTTGATGGGTTAACTCAGTTGCTCATCATTCACTTGGATAATAGTGAGGTGGAGAGGTTATATGACCTCTTAATGACCCCCAATGAATGGGAGGATGAAGATGAGACTGTCCAGAAGATGTTAGCCAAGCACTTCCGCATAACAAAAGTGGATAACGGGAAGTTGTATAAGCTTGTAGATGCAAAGTGATTGCCTAATCTACGGTCTTCAGAACGCGTACCTGTTATCCTGGAGGCTCTCTCTATCCTAGTTCATGGGGATTGAAGAAAACCTATGAGTGGATTAAGTAACGGTACTATTGGGAAGAAATCATGGAAACTATTTTTGAAGTCTTGGATGGCTTCCTCATGTGTAAGAAGCAATCCAGTTTCAAGACTAAATACCAATATTAACCAACTATCCCTTAACAACCGTTCCACACCATCAGCCTAGACGTAGTAGGTCCCCTTACACAGACTACCAGTGGATACAAATTATCCTAGTAGGCATTGACCACTTTACTAAGTGGGTTGAAGCCGTGGCTCTCCCTGCCCAAACCGCCAAGGCCACCGTAACATTCCTACATCAAAATATTTTCACTCGCCAAGGCTGTCCCCAAGTTCTACTTTATGATAATGGTAAGAAATTCACCTCCATAGTAGTCAAAATCCTGGCCACGTCCATGGGGACCCAACAGCTCTTTTCAGCTCCGTATAATCCCTCTACCAATGGGACTGTGGAGAGATCCAAAAGAACTTTGGTTTCTATCCTGCATAAAAAGGCCTCCTCTAATACTTCACTGGGATCAATTCCTACCCAGGGATCTTATGGCCTGCTGGATTAGTTATCACCAGATCCTTAAAATATCCCCATTCCATGTTATGTATGGGCGGGAACCTGGAATACCCGCTTTTTTAGCTAAAGATGTTTTTCTCCTCTAAAGTTGGGGAACCTGAGAAAGCCATGATGATATTGGTTCAACATATCATTCAGCTACATTCTGAGGCTATGACAAACTTAGCTAAAACGGTTACAAAAGTGGGACGAGCGGCAAATGACTAATGGGCTTCCCTACCTTCATTAAAAGTATCTGACCTGGTCCTGTACTACCATAAGCTCATCACACCCAAAAGAGTCGAGCTTATATCTATTCAGGAGGGTCCCTTCATTGTCACTTACAAGAGAGGTGACAAGTAATCTATAAAAATTTTGTTAACTTATATCACCATAAACAGTGTAAATGGACGTTTCAGGTGCCCTTATTCTCCCCCTAACACTCTTGAAGGGGCTAATGTCATAAAATTACAAGTCCAATTAAGTAATAAGAATGTTTCAGTTTGAAATAAGGAGGATAATGATTACAAAATCTGTCAAAAGACCCTGGCCGATTCTTGTTGGAACCCTTTGTATTGGGTCAATAACTTTATTGATATTTTAAATTTTATTTGGAGAAGGCCAACCAGGGGATGGACACTTCCGAGTTAGACACTAGAAACTGAAACTTCAGCGAGAGGAGGGCACCCCAGAGAGACAAAAGCTATCTCCTGTTACAAGCGGGAATGCCAAGAGAAGGAGGGGGTCATGTGTAGGGGCTTGTGCCGCTATTGAGCACATATGTAGAAAGGGGTCTGAAACAATAAATCAAACTGGGAACCAGGATGAGACCAACTGGTGGCAACGTGGTGGGAGGCACTTAAACATCCACGCTTGAAAGTGGTCCATTAAGTGCGACTGGAACCGGCTTACAGCTTCTTGGAGGGTGGGGGTGGAGCCTGAGATGGCATCCAAGACAATCGTGTGGATAGTCCACATAGCGATTATGACAGCCAAGGCATGGAGGGAGGACGAAAGAGGGGAAGCCATGGTTAAAGCGAACATGTCCTTAGACAGGCTGAAGGGCTGTGCCTGATCCTGGCGAAACAGACGTTGCACCTCACGCCATATCGCTTTAGATGGAGGGCACTTATCCAGGCGGTGAACCAGCGTTCCATACTGGCCACACATGACACAGGATGAGTGCAAAGCGTTAGAGCGTTTGGCAGTATGGTATACCCATCTCAAGCAGTGCCACACATGGGAACGAATATGTGGCTGCAGAAGAGGGTGGTGGGCATAATTCCAAATGGCTTTCTGGGTTTCAAGTGGGTAGGGGATGTCCATCATGTCCAAGTACACCCTGGACATGGTAGGGGGTCGCATAGATATCACTCCGTTCAGAATAGGAAGTCCTTGTACTTCCTGGGTGAACCAAGGAGAGGGACGTCCCCCTGGGCGGTGTGCCCACCGATGCAAATTCTCCACTCAGCGCTCCGCATTAAAGATGAGGATCCTTATGAAGTGGGGTGACGTCAAATGTGGGCCCGCTGCAAATGTATGTGAGGCAAGGTACTTTAACAGAGAGTGGGGTGGGAAAGATTGGTGAGGCCCAGGGTGCGGGAGAAGTTGGAGCGGGCTTCACAGGACAAGGGCTGGGCTGAGATTGTAGGGTTAGTAACGGCAGCGATCCAGGTGCCAAGGATTTTGGCAGAATGGGCCTCAAAGTTGAGTAGGCCCATACCACCACTAAGGCGAGGGCCAAACATAACATCCAGGCGCACCAGCGGCGGGCGGCCCAACCAAAGCCACCCTTGCAGAAGGGCGTATATTGACTTGAAGATATGGGAAAAAGCAATGGCGTGGTCCCAAACCAAACTTTAGAGAGGAGCATAGAGTTGGCAAGCACTACCCTGACTGTAAGGGAGGTCTGATGGGTTCTGAGGGAAGCTATGCGTTTCGTCATTTTATCTAGGATATGGTTTTCCATCACCAATGGGGCGTACCCTCCTGCCTCAAGCCACACCCCTAAATGGCGGAAGGGGTCAACGGTGGGGCTTAGCACAAAGGGAGCACATGCGGGGAGGTGTGGGGTGGGCAGGGCAAGCTAACTTGTGCGCTAGCTGACAAGGTAAGTAGCAAACAGGGCGCTGGGGTCCAGAGGGCTTGATACTGACCAAGGAGAACAATTTCAGTTTTGGAGGCGTTGAGTGGTGCATTACTTACCCTGCAGTAAGCCTGGATAGTATCTTCAAGCGCGTGTGCATCATTATTGTTAGACACCCCAACCACACAATCATCAGCAAACGCCATCATCTTGACTGGTGCCTGGCTTTGCACGTGGACACCAGTAAGGCGGGAATTCATATTTCGAAGGAGTGGGTTGAGGCTGAAGTTATACAAGAGTGGGCTAAGTGGGTCTCCTTGGCGCAGTCCCCTTTGAGGGCGGACTAAATCCATAAGGAAGCCAAGGCCACGCACAGCCATTGTGGCAGATTCTGTGAGCAACATCACCCAATTAATGAAGCAAGGGGGGAGTGTCAGGGCAAAGCCTAACATGAAATATATCCCTGATATATCAGTTCTTATTATTAGAATATATGATATATGTAATTAGCTTAAACAATCGAAGATGATAGCAGTGTCACATAGCAGATGAATAATGAGTCAAACGAGTCGATTAAAGCCTATCAAATTCAAATTGAACATCGAGACCTGGGACCAGGTCTTAGTAGTCCTAACTAGGCAGTTGACTACTAGTCTAAGCTTTGGTTATCTAAGACAGAAAGAGCCTAAATAATTTAAAGCTAGATAAGAATCAAGTAAGCCCTAAATCTAGTTCAATCAGTCTGAAAAGTGAATATAAGCTGAATATTTCTAAAATATTCCTTGCAGTCAAAGAAGTTAAGATGCTTCTGAATACTTACTTAATTTACTTGCTTTTGATCCTTAGTAAAGTACAAGGATCTTTATTAACAAGCATATATCAATTAAACAACTCTGAAAATCCAAATATGTCCTCTAACTCAATTTCACAATTACCCAAAGTCACTGGTATCTTGGCCCTAACAGAGGTTGGTCTAGCTGAAGCTCTACAGCCTATATTAGGGCCCAACAGACCTTTATTTACAGCTTTTATATTTTTTATCCGCATCCTTCCCTTGTTATACTGGATTCTTAGCTCAGGCATTGCAAGTTCATGAGTTGCTATGCCAGACTGGGTTAAAAATATTTCAGTCCCTAACAGGGAGGCAGAACTGGTGGAGGCAGTCTCTGAGGTATTCCTAGTTGACCCTATCATAGGCCTTCTGCCGGCCTAAAAAGACAAGTGCTCCAGAAGCCGTGGATTAACAGATGTTGGCTATGGTGTGTATATTGCCCCAAATCGACCTTTTGGGTATGAAACCAAATTTTTAAGGGGAAATGGAAGCAGAAGCATCAACCCCTAGACGGTTAGACATGACTTTAGTAAAAGTTTTTGTGTTTGTGTTAGTGAGAGAAATGGGGCGCCAGTTGGCCAAGTTCATCTTATCCCTTTTTTTGTATAATGTAATAGTAAAGGCCTCATGCCCACCAAACAGGAGGCGCATTTTCAGAAGGCATTGATTAAGAGAGGCAAGCAACAAGGAGGATAAATCTTTAAAATACTTCTTATAGAACTCATAAGGGATACCATCTGGACTTTGGCATTTCCTATATGGTGCACCGCAAACAGCGGACCAGAGTTTGTCCCAAGTAATCAAGTTCATCAACTCCAGGAATTGGGAAATGGTGCAGATGTGTGCGCTTTTGAAAAATTTGCCATTTTGGCCGCAGAATTGGATTGTATCAATACAGTTCAGAGTAATAGTTATGTATTTTGATCGCCACTTAGGCTGGCATATCAACTATGGAGTGGTCTGGCCGTCGCACCTGTGTTCAGCCCAAACTTTGGCGTGGTGCAAAGAATTTTTGAAAACAGTAAGTGGAGCACGTGTCACCCACTGTAAGATTCTAGCTTTGTACTGAACACAAACTTGATGCTTGTGTTGTCTCACCAGTGCGTTGAGGCGGGTGGCCACTTCTGTCCACTTTCAACCCCAAGCCGGGCTGTAGCCCACAGCGGGTACATTGGACTCCAGGTGATCCAACTCTTCCAGTGTGCGCAAAATGATCGCCAAGGTAGCCCGTGAGCAGCGGGAGGAGAGGTGGTGAGCCTGGCGGATTGTGCTCGCCTTGAAGGTTGACCAGGTGGAAATTGGATCTGCACATAATGGTGCAACAAACTCCAGAGCTGAGGTCACAGATTCTAAAAATGAGGAAAAATTTTGGTGACACAATTTTGGCAGGGTGAAGTTTGCACCATTTTGGCGCCTGAGCTGCAGGGTTGGATAAGCGGAAGGAAATCAATAACATACTATGGTCAGAGAAATCAATTTTTGTCATGGTGAAGTGGGAAATTTGGGTGCAAAATTTAGGCAGCTTATGGATGAGGTAAATGCGGGTCATAGACATTAACTGACCGTTGTATACGTGGGGGTGCAACATGTTGTTGAGTAGTGAAGCATGGCACGTCAAGGTATCAAACAACCCTAGGATGGCCTTGAAAACGTGAAGTTTAATGCGCCCTGTGGGGGTGTAGTCGATGAGGGCCAGCAGTCTGTGGATGGGTTCATCCAGCAGTTCATGTCTCCAACAATGAATGGGTTGGTGGGTAGCGGAAGGGAATTGACTGCCAAGAAAAATTCCTGACGTTCTCATGCACAGGTTGGGGCATAAATGTTAATGACAGCATGCACTTCGATGGCCCATGAAAGGTGACAATAAAAGATGCAGCCATCCAGGTATGAATTTGATAAAATAACCTAAAATTACTGTTCACTTGAACTAGCACCCCACAGTGCTCAAACCAAAATGATAGGGAAGGGAGGAGCATGGTTTTCCATAGATCCTCAGTACCACACAGACAGTGGGTTTCCTGAATGGCCAGGATGCCCACAGGTAAATTGGTTTGTTAAAAACTCAGTTTCCTAGCCCAGGATGGTGAGGCCTTGAGTCTAGAAATGTTCAACATCCCTAAAGTAAAGGCTCCCCCCATCGCACCTTAGGTGCAAGGGGAAGGGCACCTGAGCCCTTCAGCCTTCTCTTTTTCATAACGGCGCTGCCTTGCACCATGGGTATTTGATGCTACAGTGTATATGTTGGAATGGTTAGCTTTAGCAGTGGGGTTCACGTTGGCTTTTGCTTTCACTTTTTTCCCTGCTGTGGGCTGAGCTTTTTGCGGTGTGTGCATTTGCGTGCACCATTGCTTGGAGGTGGAATTTTGGCAGGATTATCAGCGAGCAACTTGGTCCCAATCAATGCTTGAGCACATTAGTCAGGTGAAACCGATTTGTCCATTGGGATTTCAGCTTGTGTGGCCCAATTGGCTTGGGCATCCAAATCTGATTGGTTGAGCGATTCATGAGCTGCTTCCAGTGCAAAAGTCTCAACGTCCTCCTGGAGTTGGGCTGGTGGGATGGCGGACGCGGTCTTGGCCGCCTCCTTGGCCACCACCTTGCAGGCCTGCTTGGCCTTTTTCCGCTCTTGTGGGGACACTGGTTTTAATAAAATGTAGCAGCCTTGCGCTCCCCACGGGAAGGCTGCACCACTGTCTAGTGTCAGTTCATAGTGGGCTTCTGCACCGCCCATTGAATTTGAGACAATTTCTTGATGAGTAATGCCCTCCTTGATAGGGCAGGTGTGGGCCTTGTGGCCAAAAGCATGACAGAATGTGAAGATGGGAGGCGCGCTATCCACGGTGACCCTGAATGGATGGGTGTCTTGCCCATCGATTTTGACATAAGCGGTATGAGGGATTTGGGTCATATCCTCCACTATCACCACAGATGGGATGAGAACAGCAATCGCTTTACCTGTGCACAGGTTTGGCATCAGCGTAAAGTACTGCATTTCAAAGGATTGTATATCTCTGTATATGGCGAGACCAGCCTTCAGGTGGTACTCAATCATGGTGCGCTTGACCGTTGTGGGTAGGAAGTCAAAAGTCATGAATTTTTGGTTCGATTTGGTCCAACAGGTGCGCTTAATTTTGACTACCCGTTGACCATCTGGAGGTCTACTACTACTCACACCTTTACGGCTTCATCTACCACTTTGTTTGTTTTGAGCCAAGATCAAGCCAACTGTATGGCATGGAGTGGGGTGCAACATACACCATGGTCAGGAAATATGTGTGTACATCTCCACAAAACATCTCCCAGAGCGCCTTTTGCTGAATATCCAAGATTATTTTTACCCCATGCTCCACCGACAATTGTGGTTGGGAGTGCGGCATACTAATGAACTGGTTGCAGCACGCTTGCCAAGCCAAAATTTCTGGGGAAATGGTAACTGCCAGTTTTTTATTATTAACTTTATCTATACTGCCAGATTTGCTTGGGCGTTTATGAAATTTGGTTGATGTGGGGCCAACACCTGTGCCCTTAACTTAACTCGCCCAACTGCTCCCCAACATTGGGCGCCAACTAATCTCCTCGGTGAGATTATCAAACTTTACCTAGACTTGAATTGAATTTGTTGTAAAAGGGTTTGCAACAAGAGAGAAAAGTTTAGAATCTTATTGATAATATATGGTCAAATATGACGGTCAGGAAAGCAAATTGCCACAATTAAGCGGCAAATTTGGGTAGTCAAACGGAGGATCCTTCTCTGGCCTACTTTTTAAAATAATCTAAACACCTACACCACAAACAACCCCTTTTATAGCCTTGAAGGGGGTCTCACAAGGTGCAACTATTTTCCCTCAAGAGGATTGGCTCAAATATGTAAAATCATTACCTCACAGACATGTCATACCTACTCTAGACCCTCAATTGGCTGTTCTATTAAAGAAAGACAAGAATTGTGAGCAATTATAGGTCAAACGACCATATTTCCTATTTAGGCTTGAAGCTAATAATGTATTTGATGCCTATTGTACTTTAAGCCTAAGTCATTTTGACTACTAAGCAGTGACATTGAAAGAGGCTACATTTACTATCCCCCTGCGGTGACTAATAAGCTCATATAAAAACCAATACGTTTAGTTACTTTTTTATATTTTACTACATCCAATTGGTTAACCCCTTAATAATTCTTTATCCCTGAAGTGTCATGGATACGGCTAAGAAGAACTAGACTGGGCTCCCAGTAGGGGTGCGCGAGCACCCAGTGGAGGCCCCAAAATTCCAGAGGCATAGCGGTCCAGGTGACTAATAGAAGTGGGGATCTATGGTAAACGTGAGGGAAGCAAACGTTCAGTAACGTACCAAAGGCCCCCAAGGCAGACCAGATAGATTGCATTAGGGGCAACCGCAAGTCTTGTGGGGGAAACCCCCAAGGGCGGGAGAGGCAGGGAGAACAATGACTCCTCCAGGGTTCACAGTTGCTGGCCCTCAGATTCCAGTAGGGAGGCTTGCACGCCAGTGGGAGATGGCACAGAGGCTGCCACGTTATTGGAAATATGAGTAGAAGTATGGTAAACCCCATGAGAGGGGCTGAGACCAAGTTTCCCCTGGAGGGACGCTCTAGGCCCCGCTGATGAGCTGGATACACAGCGACAGGTGCAGCTATGGAAGCCAAACCCACGCATGGTGGGCCATGAACGCCTTGGGGCTGCTCCAACTGGGGAGAAGTTTCAGCAGACTCAGCGCCCAAATGAATGGAAGGGCCTCTGTTTAATGGACACGTGGAAACAAATGAAGCAGCAGGTTCCCCACCAGGGGCGGGACAGTTTATTATGTTTGCAATCTGCTGCCATGTGGTGGGATTGAGAGACCAGATAATACAGTTGGCAAACATTGGAAAGAGGATTTGGGCAACGGCGTGCATCATCAGATTAATTGATGAAATCATTTATAATTGTTTTAAAGCAGATGGAGTCCACGGCAAACTAGGCAGAATTATTGGATTTTCAATGAAAGGAAAAAAGAATGAACTGACAACTGCCCTCAGTGGGGCCAGTTGCCTTTTAAACTGGGTGATAGACATGGGGAAGTATCGAGGGTTTGGTCATTTGGGGAATGGGAAAAGGATTTGGTTGGCTGGCTCAGAGGGGGGTAGAAGGCAGCTCCTGATTCAGGCAAAAGCTTAAAAAATTTTGCAAGTTTTCCCAAATTCTTGGGGGCAAGCCAAATTGATACTGCCAATCTGGGTCCTGATGACTCGAATCAGCCTGTTCGCACAGCTGGGGTGGTCTGAATTTGTCTCAGGAGGCAGGGGACCATGGATCAGGTTTGTTGCAATTTGAGCCAATCACACAATTGGGCAGCTCGTACAATCCAAACTTCCTGGATCCATTTCAGAGCATTGGGCCCAATGATTTGAGCCATTCAGAACAGGGTTTGTGATCCAAGTTGTGTTCCAATCTGGCTTCTGAAGCAGGCAAGCCTGGACCAGCTCCCCTAGTCCAGAAATTAATGCCAGGCTCCGATGTTGGGAATTGCCATTTTCTCAATTTTTGGCCATGGCTTGCCTGGGGAGTGGGTAGCCTCATGGCCCTCTCCATGCCCCCTTATGTAAGCCATCCCCCTGCAGACCCCTTCTATCAATATTACCGGGATTGAAGAGGGGGGAAGGGGTGGGAGTGGGATGGCTTTGGGTAGGAAAGCTGTCACTGAGCGCTCATCTATCACATGGGCAAGGTCGCCCAGCTGTGACAGAGGGTCCACTGGAGCCTTGGGGCCCCTCTTCATCCGTAAGGGGTGCTGAACCCTATCCAGTTGCAAGGGCTGGTCCCAAGACTTACACTACCCTTCCCTTTTTGACATGGAGGATCCCACCCCCGGGGGCATGGACCAAGGCATAGTTCTTGTGGTGCTCTAGTAACTTTATGGCCAGAATGGCCACAATCTTCTGACAGGGCGGGGTGCTGTCAGGTGGGAGTAGTGGAATTCCTCTATCAGGTCCTTGCAGTTTGTACAATTAAGTGCGTTCACACAGCAATTTTCATATGTGGGGTAACCTTTTCAGGCGACTAAGTACTGATGGATCGGCGGGACCTTTAGAAACTACAATGGCCTCCACATCCACTTCCTGGGATTCCCTGATGACAATTGGCTTGGGGTATGTTGGCCTTTCCACTTTAAAGGGGGTTAGAAGGGAGGTATGGAAGACATTGTGCTGCTTCCAGTGCGCGGGCAGCCTCAGGCAGTAGGCTCCATTGCCTAAATCCTTATTGACCTCGAAGGGTTCTGAGTGCTTATCTGTGAGCTTGCAGGTGGGGGCCTTCATGGAGAGGTTGCGGGTATCCAACATGACAAGGGAACCAACCATGATCTCATGGCCCTGAAGATGCTTCTGATCAGCAAACTTCTTGTAGTCCTTGATGGACTTTGTCAAGTGTTCGCGGACCAGGTTGTTCATCTTGCAAGAGAGCTTATGCAGTCCTTGGTGGCCAGAACTTCTGAGGAGAGGCGGGGACCAATCTGGAAAGAGGGGTAATACCCCAGAGTTGCCTCAAAGGGAGAAAAGCTTGTTGAGGAATGGAGGGAGTCGTTGTACGCAAACTGTGCTAGGGGTGGGTCCTTGGCCTGGGTGTCTTGTGAGGCCGTCGTTTAGTAGCACAAGTACTGCTCCAGTACCTGGTTCACCCGCTCAGTCTGCCCATTGGATTTGGAGTGGTAGGCATTGGATTGACAGGGCTTGATGTGAAGGAGGGCCAACAACTCTTCCCAGAACTGGGCCGTGAACTGGGGTCCCCTGTCACTCACTATCTCCTTGAGGAGACCAAATATGGCAAAGACATGGTCGACAAATAAATTTGTGGTCTCCACTACAGTAATAGAAAGAGAGGCAGGGGATGAAGAGTGGCAACTTATTAAACTGGTCCACGACTATCATTATTGCATCAGAACCACAGGAGGGTGGGAGCTCCACGATGAAATCCACTGAGACTGAGGTCCATGGCCCCTCAGCCTTCTGCAATGGGTGTAACAGTCCCTTCTTTCCAGAGCGATCTGATTTTCCTGGACGCAGGTGACACAAAGAAATCAATAAGGAATGTCCTTTGAGGACCCAGGCCAATTATAGGTTCTCTTTACAAGATCTGTATATTTTTTGATACCAGGGTGGCCGATGGTCTGGGGGATGTGGTGTTCCTCAATGACTCGGCTGCATAGGGAAGGAGAGCCCAAACCCAATCACAGAACCAGATTGTTCCATCCTGCAAGGTATATGGGGTTCTTTTGCGGCGCATGGACTCCAAGTCAGCTAGAAGCTGATTCCTTCAGGGCAGCAGGTTTGGGAAGTTAGGACACGTTGGAGGAGCGGAGTGGCAGAGTCTACATCAGCAAAAGATAAAGCAGGGAGCTAATATGAGGATCTGGGAGGGGGCACTACCATCATAAGGTCCAATGGGTCCTCCTCCCGTTGGGGAACAGGGAGGGGTTACAGCTGAGCATGTCCATCAAGACATTCAGTGGGCCTTTGATGAATTCATACTTAAAATGAAACCCACAGAGGTCCTGAAACATGCGGGTCTGCCAGTGGCCTAACTTCTGAGTTTTGCAGTAGTATAGCAGGGCCTTATGGTCTGTCCAAACAATAACTTCATTCAGAGCGCCCTGCAGGAGATATTAACAGTGGGTGAGCAACCACACCACCGCTGCTAGCTCCTTATCATATATTGGCTACGCTTGCTCAGTTGCAGTAAACTTCCTGGACTAATAGGCCACCGGGTGCTCAACTCCCTCGTGGTCCTGCAACAGCACAGCGCCCACTGCCACTTACAAGGCATTTCAGGCTACTATGAAGGGCCAGGACATGACAGCATGCCACAGGAAAGGGGCTGTGACAAACACCTCCTTGATATCCTCGAAGGCCTGCTGGCACTTGGGGGGACCATTTAAAAGGGGCGTTCTTACTGGTGAGGGGGTGCAAGGGTGCTGCCAGTTGGCCAAGAGCGGGGGAAAATTTTCTAAAAGGTGAAGGTGCCAAGAAAGGTGCGAAGCTTTTTCTGAGTGGTTGGGAGAAGGCAAGACTGAATGGCCTCCAGCTTGCAGGGGGGACAGAATACCCATCCTTCAGGATAAGTTTACCTAGTAAGGTAACCTCATCTCTGAAAAACTCGCACTTGGAGGGCTTAACAAATAGCCCTGACTTGTGGAGGGCTGCCACTACCGCTTTGAGGTCCCTGACGTGAAGTTTGTTGGTGGGGGAATGGACCAGGATGTCATTAATATAAGCTACCACACAAGAGAAATGCAAGTCCCCACAACGCATCGTCAATAAGATGTTGGAAGGTTGCTGGCGCATTATTCAAACCAAACAGCATCACCCTGAACTGGAAAAGCCCCAGCGAGTGCGGATAGCTGTGAGCCACTCCTGTCCCCTCACCACCCTCACTTGATTGAAGGCATTCATCAGGTCCAGCTTCAAGAAGACGCGCGACTTGTCAACGGCCTGTGCAAGTCTCTTCTCTAAGGGCAAGGGGTATGGGTCCAAGATGGTAATGTTGTTGAGGTGTCCATAGTCAACGCAGGGGCTCTGGGACCCATCTGCTTTCCTGGTGAAAACTATGGGTGAGGCGATCGGAAGACTTCTTGATGAGCCACCTCTTCTCTAGCATGTGTCCAGCCAACTGCTGAGAGCCCTATCTTCTTCCTCGGTATAGGGTTAGAGGGGGCAGTTAATCTTGACTAGGTCAACCGTCAGCTGGAACGTCAAGTCATACTCAGAGTGTAACAGGAGCTTAGATGCCAGGGACATGTTGAAAATAGCCTTATAAGGGGCTAGGCAGGAGGGAAATCCCCTGAGGGAGGTCAGCTGGGATGGGATCTGGTGGGGCGATGAAACTAAGAGCTGTGCCCTGGGGAAGGGTCTTTAGCAAGGGGAATCTCACCACTAAACTTAAGGTTGCTGAACAACAAGGAGTTGGTTGCAAGATTGATATGAACTTGTTGGCGGCGCCACCAGCCCACCCCAGAATTACAGGGTAGAGCAAGTCTGTACCGCTGAGAAATGATTTGGTGAATCAAAGTCATGAAATAGGAAGTGCAATGGACGTTGGATGTGGTGGGACATCATGGACTCTGACAAGGCGCCCAGGATGGAAGAAGCTTCCTCCATCGTTAGGTCTAAGGACTGTGCCACACCAAGGTCAATGAAGTTACCCGCCGATCCGGTGTCAAGCAGGGCTTGCACTGTGATTACCACTGACTCCATGGGAAAGGAATGGGAAACAATAAGTATGCTTGGTTTTCTTTAATGGTATGCTAGAGAAAGGGCACTTGAGGGGGGCCATAACCCAACATCAGGAGAGACTGGCTTGGGACCACAGGGGTGGGATGCAGCTGATCCAGGGTCTCTATCACTTCCTTGTCCCACATGGGAAGATGAGGGTTAATATGCACACCCACTCCACTCCCTTCAGGGGGTGAGGTGGGTTCACCCTGAGGGATGATCACATCACACTGCGCAGACTCTGAACACTGGGGAACGATCTCATCACACTGAGCAGACTCCAAACACTGGGGGCCCAATGACCCAGCCTCCTGATCTGGGCTGGGGGCTGGCAGTACCATAAGCATGGATTCCCCTGGGAGGAATTAACTGAGGCAGCCACCGAGGGGGAGCAAAGGGCAGCTAAACCAGAGGACGCTTCCCTTGGCCGCGCCCACTGGCGGGGGGGTGCAGTACGGAGTGCTTGGGGGCAGCAATGGGACACGTGGGGTTGTGCCAGGGCCTGGCCTCAATTGCACAGGCCACAGAAAACGTGACCTCCAAAGATCCAGGAGAAGATCCCAAGTGGTATGGGCCGCTGCAATGGGGTCCAGGGCTGCACGGAATGCTGAAACCACAATTTTGACAGGGATGGGAACTGTTGGAGAAAGGACCATGAAAGCCTCAATCAGTGAGGCCAGGTCCATGGCTGCATGTCCCAAAGTAAATAAGCGGAGGAGGCGCGCTGGTCTTGACTCAGAGCCTGGACCGCTGAGGTGACTAACGCCAACAAAGGGGTGGGTTGCTCAGCTTGGCAGAAGAGCGGAGCACTCCCCTGACCCAATGGCGGGCATCCCCATCCAGGGCATCAAGGAGGGCCGCGCTCTGATGTGCATCAGAGGGAAGCGTGGACTTTCCCCCATCAGCAGTGAGGCGCACCCGGATCTCTGCTAGGACGCCCAGGTTTTAAATTGGCCACCTCATCAGAGGGGACAGGGGGAACCACCAACCCTGTTGCATTCACTAAAGGGGTAGCGCTCTCCATTGGTTGGCGGGGCGGGGACCAGTTCAGCTGAGCCTGGAAGCAGGCCCAGATGGACGAGGCCACTGCCTAGCAGGAGAAGGCCAGGTCACAAAGGAAAGCATTCTCAGAGTGAGGTTATAGGCCAGCGCATTACCCGTCCCAGCGAGGAGGGCAGAGAAGGCCAAGATTAGGGGTTGGTTCATTATGTCATGAATATGGCTAAGAAGAATTAGACTGGGCTCCCAGTCAGGGTGCGCGAGCACCCAGTGGAGGCCCCAGAATGCCAGAGGCATAGAAGTCCAGGCGATTAATAGAAGTGGGGATCCACGGGAAATTTGAGGGAAGCAAACGTTCAGTAACGTACTAAAGGCCCCCAAGGCAAACCAGATGGTTGCATTGGGGGCAACTGTGAGTCTTGCGGGGGCATCCCCAAGGGCGGGAGATGCAGGTTGGATGGCGACTCCTCCAGGGTATGGTTGCAGGCCCTCAGATTCTGATAGGGGCTTGCGCGCCAGTGGGAGACAGCACAGAGGCTGCCACATTATTGGAAATATGGGTAGAAGTATGGTAAACCCCATGAGAGGGCTGAGACTGAGTTTCCCTTGGAGGGGATTCTCTAGGCCTTGCTGGTGAGCTGGACCCACAGCGGCAGGGACGGCTATGGAAGCTGAACCCACGTGCGGCAGGCTATGGACGCCTTGAGGACGCTCCAACTGGGGAGCAGTTTCAGAGGACTCAGCGCCTGAACAAATGTAAGGCCTCCGTTTAATGGACGTGTGGAAATGAATGGAGCAGTGGGATCACCATTGGAGGTGGGACAGATTACTGCAATTGTAATCTGCTGCCATGAGGTGGGATTGAGCAACTAGGATAATCCTATCAGCAAACATTTGATAGAGGATTTGGGCAATGGCGTGCTTCATCAGATTGATTGACAGAATTGTTTATAATTGTTTTAAAGACAGACAGAGTCTGCGGCAAACTAAGCAGATTATCAGATTTATTTTGATGAAAGACAAAAAGAATGAACCAACAACTGCCCACAGTGGGACCAGTTGCCTTTTAAGCTGGGTGATAGGCATGGGAAAGTATCGAGGGATTGGTCATTTGGGAAATGGGAAAGGGATTCAGTTGGCTGGCTCAGAGGGGGGTAGAAGGCAGCTCTGATTCAGGCAAAAGCTTATAAAATTTTTGCAAATTTTCCCAAATTTTTGGGGCTAAACCAAATTGATACTGCCAATATAGGTCCTGATGACTCAAATCAGCCTGTTCACACAGCTGGAGTGGTCTGAATTTGTCTCAGGAGGCAGGGGACCATGGATCAGGTTTGTTGCAATTCGGGCTGATCCCACAATTGGGCAGCTCATATAATCCAAACTTCCTGGATTCATTTCAGAGCGTTGGGCCTGATAATCCAAGCCTTTCAGAACCAGGTTTTCAATCCAAGCTGTGTTCCAATCTGGCTTCTGAAGCATGCCATCCCGGACTAGCTCCCCCAGTCCAGAAATTATTGGTTGGGGTCCAATATTATGAATTGCCATTTTCCCAATTTTTGGCCATGGCTTGCCTGAGGAGTGGGTGGCCTCAGGTCCCTCTCCATGCCCCCCTGATGTGAGGCATCTCCCTGTAGACCCCTTCTATCAATCTTACCAGGATTGAAGAGGGGGGAAGAGGTGGTATTGGGATGTCTTTGGATAGGAAAGCCATCACTGAGCGCTCATCTATCACATGGGCAAGGTCGCCCGGCTGTGACAGAGGGTCCACTAGAGCCTTGGGGCCCCTCTTCATCTGGAAGGGGTGCTGAACCCTATCCAGTTGCAAGGGTTAGTCCTCAAGACTTACATGCAGTAGAGAATTGTCTTCTCCCGCAAAATATTGTTAGAATTTAGGTGGAAAAAGCACCGGCGAGCAACCCTAAATATACTACAATCCAATAGGAATGTTTGGATGTTGTATATCATTCTTGATTTTCCATTATGACCTTGAATTTTAACCATACAATAATAGCAATCATTAACATGATTTTGTGGCTACCTCAAAACCATTTAAATTGCAAAAGGCATTGATTTTTTGAACCATTTTTCTACAGTCTCATCCCCTTAACACATGTACAACATACCTTGTGTAGTTCCCAGATTTTGTCACCATCACTAAGCCTTATGCTGAAGTACACGTACTACATGTTTCTCACAAAACTATTATTGTACTTTCTTTGCTTACCAATTAAGTAGCTACCAAAAATATAATGGAACAAGTTTGAGTTATTCAATTACTTCTGGGAACTCATTTCTACAGAAATTTACAAACTATATTTAACAGCATAAAAATAACCTCACAGCACTATAGCATGTAAACATAGAATTACTGTTTCCCATCTAACAGCCAGCTGGCTGTAACAGATGTGGCCAAATAACTCATCTTACCAAAATAAACTTTTCCTCCACCAAAATAGAATTTTCCCTAGTGAAACTTATGTGTAAATAAAAGATAAGTTTATTAAATTTTCAAAAACTTTACGTGATAGAAAAAAATGGATTGATGATCTGGAATCAGCGCAAAAAATGCTTTAGAAAACCTAAGACTACAGAAAATTATAAAATCATATTGCATAATGTAATTAAATAAATAAAAGCATAATTAATCCCAAGCTGAATAGTGTAGTTATACAAAATTTCCACATTCAATGAAGTTAAAAAATGGAATGGAATAGACTACTTATCAGGTTAAAAGATGTTACTATTTATAAAGTGTGTGGTGATATGTTGACAAGTGGACCTCCAAGGCCTATATAATCAGAATCTTTTACTTAATTCTAGATCAGTGTAAGTCCAGGGAATGTCCCCAGTTCGTGGATTGGGTAATTTTCTCATTTACAGATAAAAAGGGTCTGAAGAGGGTGGCTGTACCCTCATCACCCAGGGCAACCTCGCCCACGTGTAGACAAGCGCTGGGTAACAACACTCCCTCTAAAGGTTTCTTCCTTGGTAACTGCACTCACCTCTGCCAAACTTGTCTTGTGAATTGAGGAAATCTGTGCCAAGATTACCAAATCGAAGATGAAAGGTCCAAAACTGATGGGAATAAAGCCCAACAATCAGAAAACTAATAGTCAAAAAGGGACAAGTATCAAATTATCAGCTGGAATTGCTGACAGTTATAACTCAGCCAGCAGTACAATCGCCAATATCAAACACCCCTCAAAATTGTCAGGATGATCCCCAATGAGCAGATGGTATCTTTGGGAACTATTTCAAACAATTCAAAACCATTATCTAATGAATTGGGAGTTACAGTTTATGTAACTCATTTGACTGAATTAACGGCTAACAACTGGGCATGTGAGGTTTGGGCACATTGAACCCATTTCCAACCAATTGGGACCGCCTTTATGTGGGGTGGCCCTGGGGAATTACCGTTGCTCTTTGGGCCAGACGCCATCACGCCAACTGATGAAAATGCAGTTGAGCCTCAGTCCAGGCGTTTGCAGTTGAACTGATAGTGACTCAGCCTGCCGCTGAATCCTTCGATGTGAGTTCTAGTTAAAATTATTTTTCCCCTTCCCCAAAAATTCGCCAGTTTAAGTTAAATTTGAGGGCCTCAATCCTGGCTTAGACCCACTACCTGATTGAACCCTAATTAATCAATTGCATCACACTGATGAAATTGTTGGTTGGTTCTCTTTATTTTTTTAATTAAATTCCCGCTAAAGACTCATATTTTTATTTTGCTTAAATCCTTCTTGCCATAGTCCTGATTGCAGTAACCTGGTGGCCTATCAGTCCCTAGACTGAATGGGCATTACCGTTTATGATTATTAAAATCACTGTACAATAGTCAACTGGATTCAAAATGCAAGAAACTTCTTGGCAATATAACCCCATTATTTAAAGTATCCGCTATCAATATACTGGGATCCTGTGGCCTTTTATAAACCATTTTCAAGAAAGGATCCGACCATTTGTCTAAACACTGGTAACTAACCCACCCACCAGCAACCTTGTAGAAGCCAACCCAGTGGTACAATCCCCTGAAGTAAGACCCTCCGTGTCTGGGGTTGTTTTCATTTGGTTCATTATTGGGTTCCTTTTCACACTTGTTCTACATCAACAAGTCATTGTTACCCAATTTGTGACTCCATACAACGTTGTACAAGCGGCAATGTCACTGGCATTCTGGCTTGCTTTTTGGTTGCTCACCCATCTTTACTGGCAGGCCAGTCAAACTTCTTCTGACATTTTCATGAAAATCAGCTGCTTTGTTGAAACCCTCATTGTTCTGCATTGTCCTCATAAAAGCAATGGTGGGACCCACGCCTTTCAAGGTTCAGGAAGTGGAGGCAAAATTCCAGAAGGCCTCTGCATCACTTCATGGGCATGAGATGCTTCCTGATCAAAATTCTCAACAGTACCTTTGGGGAGGAAATTTGATTGTGAGGGTTCAAGAGTTTAATTATCAAGGCTCAATTTGGGACAAACTATTTTGATTGCTAGCCATAAGGAACATAATCTCAAATCCCAAAATGTTCAAATAAGGAAAGTCAGTATTTAATCATTTGGTTGTCACTTTAATAAATATGGCATCCATTATTAATAAAATTAACCCTAAAGTGTCATCAGTGATAAATAATTCTTCCACTTATCAATCCACCTAGTTTGTATCCACCACCATAAGATTATGTTCCTTATGGCTAGCAATCAAAATAGTTTGTCCCATAATCTTTAGTCAACAACAGTAGATTAATCTTTACAAGATAGTGGGTAAGCTTAGGTAATAGTAAAAATATCTATTTACTGCAGGCTGAACTACCCAGTCTAATCTACAAGTTTATGCCATGAAAAGCGTTGTAAACGCTTCAGTGACTCCAAAAACCACCCTTATTAATTGGAGACCTAAAGGTTTAGCTTTATTGTAACAATCACTTTAGTTACTACAAATCAATTTAAACAGCAAATTTTGATAATCACACACAGGAGAGATGTGCAACTTTATCAATAAAAATAATACAACATGGGCAAGCATCGCGGCAAGTGGTGCGCTTAATGGTGCAACTAAGGGCAAGAAACGCCCTGGAGGGGGACCAGGAACCCAATCCGCAAAGAAATCGCAAACCCAGACACCGTCTGAGTTTATGGTATTTACTGTAAAGCATGCACAATATATGTACATTCAGTTCAACCAGCCCTTGTCAAAGGTGGAGCACGGGATCAGACTCTTCCTTGGGGATGAGTCACCGACCCTGTGGGAGAAAACATGTGAGGCACAGCCCTCACTTTTCCCTCACGCGGTGTACATAGTCACCATCAACATGGGCTGCAGCTGGATCAATATTGGTTTTGAAACAGCCAATGAAGATGATGCCGCAGCAAAAGTCTGTGTGGAAATTGCCCTCCCTGAGGGCAAAAAAATTGTGCACACCGCGCGCACCAGATGGAACAAAGCAAAAACTTTGTTCATATCTTTTGACTTGCTCCCCACCAACCTTCCTCATAAGGTAA
>JAKSZP010016517.1:0-34197 GCA_022478985.1 Massospora cicadina | reverse complement strand
TGAACATCAATGGCAAGAGTCTCCTGTCTAGGATGAGGAGAGAATCAGGAATTCGAGGACACCAGACCAAAAAACCTGAACATGACATTGGGTCATATACCCTGATGGGGGGAAAACTGGATCCCAGGAAAAATATCGTCACAAGCAAATCAATCATCCCGTCATGACAAGAGGTTGAGGGGACCGCGCTCTGATTAGGCAGTAGTGAGGAGGAAGAGGAGGAATGCCGTATGCTGAAGGTTGTCCCAAGCAGCATTGAGTATTGACAAGTGTACTCTGCTTGAACCAATAAAGTATTTGACCAGGTGTCCAAAGCGGTATTTCCATGCCCAGTCCTTTTCTTGCTGGAAATCTAGGCAAGAGGGGGGATGTGTTGGGATTTTTGCCCATATTCCCAGCCTGCTAAATTACCTGGTATCGCTAGGGGAAAAATTCCCTAAAGCGAAGTAAATTGGGAATCAGTTGATCCAAATTTTAGAGGAACTACATTTGGGGGATTTTAGGATATCTTTCTGGTCATATCCATCAGGGATCAATCTGGATAAATACCTAATATCTTATTGGGAAGAGCAGCCGATGAAATAAGGGCATCTGATAGTGATTAACTATCAGGTGTACCAATTGGGATCTATGAGTTTCATCACTGACTGATTGGGAATGTTTAATGAGTTGCGAGGTAAGTGATGCCACCTGCAACTAGCGAATCAATTGGTTGGTGAAGTGACCTGCCATAGTGGGTAAAAAGTCCCATTATCTAAGCAGGTCGCTAGCCAATTATGGTTGGTTTTCTTGGATTGAGAGAAAATCGTTAGGGACACGTTTTCCTACTCTTTCTGTTTGAGGTTCCGAGGATGTCCAACGTCAGAAGTCTAGTCAGGATGGGGAAGACCATCGCTGCTGAGATGAGGAAGGGTGATTCAATGGCAACAGCTGCCATTTCATCAAAGAAGTGTCAACTGAGGGTTAGACAGCTGAATCCCCTATAAATTCCCTAGGATTCACTCTAATAAAAAATAGACATTAATATAGACATTAATATAAGCTAAAAACACATATACATTACTATTTTAGAACATTATTAGTTTTATTGTAGATTCAGTAATAGTTAGACTATCAGCATTTAGCATGAAGATTCCATCTCAAGGATATTATTGCAGAAGGCAATAATTGGTAGACTCTCAGAGAAGAGTAGAGATCTGAGTGGGGATCTAGAGACAAAGGGAACCACGGCTAAGGAATTGCTGCCAACTGTGTGTTGGGCCAAAGGAGACTGTCATCAGAGGGATTTAACAAAGATCAAGTGGACAGGATTACAGGGAATGAATCCCTAAGAGTATGATGTCCAGTATTAATCAGAAATACCAGCTGAAGAATTGGGCCTGAAAATAATTCTAACTCAACTATGGATATTAGTTGTCATACTAAAATCAAATTATATATATATTCTTACAACGCGAGGTGCATAAGGAAACTGAACCTGTGCAGTAGAAATATTACTAGGGTTGACCTTCGATAATCAACTCAATGGAGTAAATTTTTACATAAGTTAATTTAGGCCCTTTAATATTTTAATGGCTCATTGTACTCTTCATAACCTGTAATGGTCATTTATTTTCTCCATTCTTTGTCAGATTTATTTTAGATTTGGATCACCATTGATCTGAAAATTATTTAGATTAAGCTTTATATCTAAGTCCCAATATCTACAAAGGGTAAACTTATTTTATCAAAATGTTGGGCGTTTAGAGGTTTGCTCTATCTTTTTTCCTTAAGTAATTATATTTTTTTGGACTGCAAATCTTTTAAAATAGCCAATTATATATAGAACCATATCTTTCAGATATCATATTTTAAGTAGCTTAATTAAATTTGAAGTTGACTCAACTTCTTGTATTAAAGTTGTCCTGAGGATAGTTAGCAAGATATATTCTGATAATTTGCTCAGAATACTATTTTCAGAGAGAATTTTTAAGTGCATTACTCACATCAGATGCAAGTGAGATCGTAACTAGAACCATATTCAGAAAAATAATATATTTTAATTTTCTGAATATGGTTCTAGTTACGATCTCACTTGCATCTGATGTGAGTAATGCACTTAAAAATTCTCTCTGAAAATAGTATTTTGATCAAATTATTAAACTTCTGGAGGATCCAGATGCACCTTTAGCTACAATGTTAAGTATATTTAAATGATGATAATTTTTTTAGAGCATTGCCATTAGTCTAGCCACTTTATTGAGAAAGTTTTAAAAAAATGTTTCCTTAGCTAAGAATCTAAAAGCTATTATCTCACAATCTAGCATACTATATAGCATCTGGTTTAATTCTTTAGTTTACATTTATAGCTAAATGGATTCCTTAAAATCACACCATTTCTAGTTTATAATGTAATGGTAAGACATTAATAAGTTTTATACCTCATTATAAGATACTGTTTATGATTTTTAATTGATCTATGTGGAGTTAAGTTTTTATTTCCTTTAGAAGCTATAGGGTATAATTTTGTTGACATTAACTACTTAGGAGGTATATATAACATAACTTAAAATTTATGTACATATTACTTAGTACTTTCTTTATTGTAAGGATATATTAAGGATAAGGTGCATCTTGACCCATCGTTTGAACAGCCTAGGACATTATCTTAAACTTAGAGCTCTAATTTTAAGTCCTAGGGAGCACCCCCTGTATCTCAACCAGGAGGGGCATCCCTTAAGAACCAAAAGGAGAAAAGAAGGCTGTCTCCCCCCTTATCAATCAGGGATATTAGTCCATTAGGTAGATGAGAGGTGGGTGACAGCCTAACTCTTAAAGGTTTTTCATTACCCTTTTCTGGGTAATCGCTGATTTGATCACTATTTTATAAAAATGGAAGCATAATACAATTACGACTCTGTTATTAGATTTTACCCCAAAATGGATTGCATTGAAATTGGCCCAATGACTTTCTCATTTGAACCTTTTCCTGATGTTGAAGTTTAGGCTCACTTCAATTGGGCTGGTTCTTTTTCTTAGATAAGTCAGAGTTTTGAGCACCAGTTGTATGGAGACAATAGACCAGATGGTGACAATATTCAAGATATAAACTCCTTGGAAATGTCATTTTAAAGCCTTTTTCTGTCATTTACTTGGACAATGGCTTGGTGCTCTGATCCTTCTGATCCCAAGTAATTCCTCGACTTTTTACAATGAAAAAGTATTAAATTAAAAAGCTTGTATATGAAACTATTACTTGTAGTGATGTATGATTGTATTTTATTTGTATATACTTGGAGATAATTTATAGGGTTAAATGTTAACCACATCTTACCCATGATGCCTCATGATTTTATGGCACTTAGCCAGTGAAACACAATAACTTCATCTGAGGGTCTACAATACTTTAGACTCTGGGGTAACTCACATGGCCTCAGGGTTGGTGTCAAACTGACAGTTATCTTAAGACAGCATTTCTGATGCATCTGCAAATAGCTAAACCAGCGCTCCTCTTGAGCAATTGGTAGCACTTACCAAGGTGACCATACTACTAATCAGTAATTAATTTAATCAAAAACTTGATTGACATCAAAAACTAATTTTGAAATAGACCATCAAAGCCCATGAGCCTGGGTCATTAAATCAACTATTATCAAGTCCAGCTTAACCAACAAAGCCCCAGGCCTGTGTTATCTTAGTCAAATATTACTAAGTGAAATTGCTAGGCTGTGGATCCCAAGATTCAGATATACTTAGGATAATTTTGGTCCATAATCACTGATAATTTCAATATGATACATAATAAATTAGCATCAGCTAATATTATCTTCAACCCATGGGGCTAGGAATGAGATTTGCGCGCCACTTCTTGGGATCACCCTTTTAAGCTTGGGGTGCTGTTTTGGGAGTTTTTACACTGTTTAATTTAAAATATGACATCATGTTATGAGTTACTAATAGCCATGCTAAGCCTAAATTGTTAGCTTAAAATATGATGTCATATTTAAAGTTACTAATAGCGGTGCTAAGCCTAAATTGTTAGTTATTAACTGACTTTGAAAAAGAAGTGTTCTCAATTTGACCTGTATGTATGTTTTTTCTTTTTTCTATGTTTGTTTGCACATAACTCTGAAAATACTGGACCAATTTGGATGAGCAGCTTCTCCAAAAGTAGAGGATGCTCCAACTTAGGTCCCATTTTACTTTTGTAAGTATTGGGCAAGTATCTGCCCATTAATTTAGTAAATATATCAAAATGGGCTCAGAAGCGATGGATACTTGTGGGACTAATACAACTCTGGATAAACTTTTTCTGGCATCAGTGAAGCAATAGCTTCAAAGCACTTTTTCTGTCCTATGGCTGGGGGGTATGTTCAAAATTCAGTCAGTATGAGCTCATAGAGGGACAAAATTAAGTCATTATAGATGTCTATCATTTTTGCATAATTTGACCAATAAACTCGTTAAATTTAATAAAAATGAATTATTTTAGATAGCAATCAACAAATTACATAGATTGACTAATTAAAGCAACCAAATCTAATAAAATGAATTACTGTAGATGACAAATCAGTAAATTTGGCATATGTTAACCAATAAAATCATCCAAATTTAATAAAATGAAGTTTTGTAGATGGTGATCAGTAAAGTTAGTATAATTTGGCCAATAAAATTAGCTAAATTTAATAAAATGAAATATTAGTATATTTGTTTTATAAGATACTATATATAATATATATACAATAAGTTAAAATCATATAGAGAAATAGTAAGGGGTCAAAAATAAATATATAGAGTTAGTGATATTTTTAAAAGTAAGAAAAAGAGCCACTTCTAAAAATGCTTTTATTTTTTGTGGGGAGAAGAACTGGGGGTAAAGTTTTTTGGGGGAAATAAGAACCTTCTCAAAAAATTTTGGAGGAAAAGTTCCTTTAAAAAAAAGCTCTGAAAGTATAAAAATAATTGAGAAATTAAACCTACTCAATAAAACCCTTTTTGATATCGGTACCATATTCTAACAGACTTTTAATAGGTATTTATAATTTATATACTCAGTACTATTTATTCTAAGTTGCTTATAGTTTACACTTGGATCCAATACAGACATAAGATATCACTTGTATTTATAGCAAAATTCTGTAATTCAGTCTAAAATATGGCGCCAACTTCAAAAAGAGTTTTATTGAGTAGGCTTAATTTCTCAATTATTTCATACTTTTTAGAGTTTTTTTAAAGGAGGTTCTTTTTTCCCAAAAAAAGTTTGGTTATTGGGTTGGTTTTAATTTTGAATATATTCATACATACTCTATTTAGTGATTCAAATCTATAAATTGGTGAGTAATTTTGGGTCACAAGTTTTTTTAATGTTTTATAGTATTTTATATATACTCTATCAGTGAATCAATTCTATTGTGAAACTAAGCTGAAACTGATACTAATCAGAATTTTAGACAAGGATTAAGTAAATAGAACAAGCAATATTCAAAGGCAAATTTAAGCAAGATAAGTATTTAAGCTCACTTCAGGTGAGCCTCTTGCTACTAGGTAAAGTTGAGTCAGTTTTTTTGGTTTATTTCTAAAGGTTTACACCACATAAATGCAAGGTGAGTTGACTATAAAATTATTGAAACTTTACTAACAACCTAAAAAAGATTTATTATTCTGTTATCAATATCAACAAAATTTTTATTTCAAAGGTAATTAATTTTTAGTTATTATATAGTTAAAATTCCTCAGGAACTTTGTTAAGGGGATGGCTATGACTGTGTTAGCATTGCGCACCAATGCCCTGAACTGAGATAGCAAATAGCTATGTGGTCCATGGAGTTCCTGGCCTATCATATGCTGCATATGAGGTTTTCTGGGTTTTATCCTCCTTTCCTATTAATTCTAATCCCCTTCATCCTTTTATCAGTGCAGTATCATCCCCATCCTTTTATCTGTACGTTATTGTCCTCATGTTGGCCCATCTTAAATAAAAAAGGTTAAAATTCCTTAAATTCTTTTCATAGATTCAAGGCTTACCTGTTGCTAATCAGATCTTGAGATTTTGTTAGTAGAGCGATTTGAATTCAAATAAAGCTTAAAACAAACTGGCCTGATTTCAATGCCATAAATTGCTTTCCTGTCTATTTCCACAAAAGTGTACGCCAACTTATTTATAAATTTACAATTCACCAAAAGAATGTCAAGTTTAAATCAGCCCAATATAAAGCTGCAGTAAGGGTGGTTAGCCGGGCAGGTAGAACTGCTTCCACCCTAGTGCAGGTTTTGAGTCAAATACCTGTACTGGCTAAAAAAATTCTCAGTCTGGTATATTTGTCCCAAGGTCTACCCACCTTGAATAATTTTTTTATATAAATTTAAACATGAATGAAAAACCAATAAAACAAATATAATTTAAGCTCCACTGATGAGCTTAACATTAGTTATTGATGTATTTTGATTTCATAAATCTTTTAACAATATTACCAGATAAATAGCTAGCATATATTTAGGTAAGCATATCTACTTTTAATATATAGATAGACTCAGTATTATAATATGTAAATAGTTCAAAGCATTGTTTATTTTAGGGATTATACCCCTGCTTAAATTACATAACTATAATTTTAACTCAAAGGTAAGCACTTCTATAGTTTTTAGTTACCTTGGTAAATATTTACTAGATTATTGTTTTCACTAATTGCTTAAAGTAAAGTAAAATATTTGCTAGATTGTTGTTTTTAAGTCCTCACTTAAATTCTAGAATAATAATTTTAACTCAAAGGTAAGCACTTTTTTAGTTTTTAGGCAATTAAGATTTTAGGGAAATATTCACTTTTTTAGCACTTAGGTGGTCCCAACTTATAGGGGGATACACCAATCTATTAGTGAAAGATTCAGTAAATTGTTATTTTGATTATCCCCACTTAAATTTCAGAAGTGTAATTTTGATGCAAAGGTAAGCACTTTTTGTTTTTGGTATTTAAAGTTTAAAGTATTCAAGGTGGGTTAACCTTAGGACAAATATACCACACCAAGAATTTTTCTATCCAGTACTGGTTTTGAACTCAAAACCTGCACTAGGGTGGAAGCAGTTTTACCTGCCAGGTTAACCACCCTTTGTTTTGGGTATTTAGGATTTTATAAAATCATTTAAAAGATTGTTGTTTCCATTATCCACACTTAGTTGGAGGTTTATATTTTACTCCATAGATAAGCATGATAAGAGTTTTTAGTTATTTGAAAGTTAGCAAACAGATTCTCTAGATTGATGTATTTATGATTCTGCACTTAATTTGCATGTTTATAATTTTTAACACAAAGATAAGCACTATTTAGTTTTTAGTTATTTAAGGTTTAAGTAACATTTACTGGATCGTTGTTTTGATTATCCCCACTTAAATTGCAGAAATGTAACTCTAATGCAAAGTAAGCACTTTTTAGTTTTTAGTTTTCAGAAAAGATATACACTAAATATTTATATTTATTAGTTTAGCAGTAAAAAGTAAATTTAGTTAATGTTTTTTTAGATCCCAGTGATTCTCTTAAATTTATGGAGTTGTATTGAGCTTATTTTAAGGTAAGCTGTTTATTGACTTTACTTTTTTTACTATATAGAGCTATTAATTATTAAATTTATTAAAGTTTGTTTTCAGTATGATTATCTATGGTCTTGTTTGTTCATTGTTATCTTTTCAAGGTAAGTTTCTTAACAAGTATAACTATTTTCACCAGATGTTTGTTTCCAGAATGATCATCTGCAATCATCTAAAATGATTGCAAATATCTTTTTAAAGGGAGGTTTGCTTTTTACTTGGTAATATTTTAGTAATTTTATTGAATTCAGCATAAACTATTGTAATTTTCTGTGTTTACTAATATTATCAGAATAAGTTTTTAATATTTTTATTTGATATAATATAGAGTAGTAGTTTTGTTTATTTTGATTTCACCATAAATTGTTACCATCCTAAATATCTGCTAATATCATTTTCAAGGTAAGTTTTGATTTTTCTAATTGATCTACAATAATGTATCAATATATGAATTGCTTGCTTTTCTTTCTTGTAGCAATCACTTTAGTTACTACAATTTGATTTGAACAGCAAATTTGGATAATCACACGCAGGAAAGATGGGCGACTTTAATAACAAAAATAATACAACATGGGTAAGTGTTATGGCAAGCGGTGCGCTTAAAGGTGCAACTAAGGGCAAGAAACGCCCTGGAGGGGGACCAGGAACCCAATCTGCAAAGAAATCGCAAACTCAGACACCATCAGGGTTTATGGTATTTACTGTAAAGCATGCGCAATACATGTACATTCAATTCAACCAACCTTTGTCAAAGGTGGAACATGGGATCAGACTCTTCCTTGGGGATGAGTCACCAACCCTGTGGGAGAAAACATGTGAGGCACAGCCCTCACTTTTCCCTCACGCGGTGTATGTAGCCACCAACAACATGGGACGCGGCTGGATCAATATTGGTTTTGAAACAGCTGATGAAGCCGATGCTGCAGCAAAAATCTGCGTGGAAATTGCCCTCCATGAGGACAAAAAAATTGTGCGCACCGCGTGCACCAGATGGAACAAAGCAAAAACTTTGTTCATATCCTTTGACTCACTCCCCACCAACCTTCCTCATAAGGTAATCGTGGAGGAGCTCCGCAAAGGTCTTGTGGCCTATGGAGAAATCCAACAACTTGAATTACAGCAATTTTGCTTAGTACCCGACCTGTGCACGAGCAAAGCTATCACTGTAATCAACCCCTTCCCAGAAGTGGAAGAGGATCTATCCAGAATTCCCCACACAGCAGAATTTCACTTTGCAGATGGGGGCTAGTTGGCTGCATTCCAAGTTACACTGGAACGCGCACCACCCATTTGCAACCACTGTGGCTCACTGGGCCACAAGGAAAATGCATGCCCTGTAAAAGAGGGCTTAATGGAAGTGATTTTTGTGAAGAAGCTATGGATGAAGATAATGAAAACTTCGCCAAAATGACTGATGGCCACCACCCATTCCGCTGGGGTGAAGATGGACTATACTCCATCGTGGACCCAATTACAAGTAAACAGCGTAAAGCAGCACAAAAAGCCCGCAAGAGAGCAGCAGCTGAAGCGGCGGCACACGCGGAATCTGCCATTAACCATGGACAAATTCAGGAGGATATTTCAGATACTTACCAAACCAACTAATAAGAACAATATGACCAAGTTGAAAATTTTCACAGTAACCAGACTGAGCCACAAAGCGTCATCAGTCATGCACATACTGAGGAACAATGCAACCACAATTTGGGTGAAAATGCGGTGCACAATGCAACAAAGTTGAACCTCAAAAATATAAAATCCAATCAACAACCCGCATCAAATCAACATGAGACCTGTGCAGGAAAAGTTGATGCAAATGCAAAAAACTGCAATTCCCTTGCTTAATTGGGTCAAATCAAGGGAACCAACAATGGCAGTGAAAGAGTTGGAGTACAGATGCGGAGCATGGCAAAATGAGCCACGGTGGGATAGGACCAGAGGGTCCTCCCAACTGCTCCTGAGGCGCCACGGGCACCTCTGTGTCAATAGGGACGTTAGATATTGCAGGAGCCAGGGCTCATACGTCCCAAGCCAAAAAGCTGGCATTCCTGCGAAAATTTCTTGTAGACATCTTGGCCATCCAAGAAACCACTGCCTACAAGGGGAAGAAGAATCCTGGTCAACCAGGGTTGCACCATCACAATCAGTATGGACGTCTCACTGTGGGGTGATAGTCCAAAACAACAAAAAATTTAAAATTACAAATTCATCATCACACTTGCACGTTCAAGTCCTGGTAGCAACAATCACATGCCAAAATGAAATAATTTCATTAGCATGTATCTACGCACCATGCACTGCAACTGAGAGAAAAAAAAATTTGAAAAAATTTTACCCTCACCCTCCCACCAGATATCATCATGTTAGGCGATTTCAACTGCTGGGATAACCCCATTACAGATCGAAGGCCTAATCCCAGGGGATACCCACCTGGACACATTGAATATCGCACAATGAAGGCATCTCTTGGCTTACAGGATGCTCTTCCTCCCAATTCACCAATCCTTCCCCATATGACAAGACCCAACATATGTGAGGGACTGCTCATATCAATGAGTTGTATTGACTACATCCTCATCCCGCTATCCCACCACTCAAGAATCTCTAAATTTACAACAAAAAAGATCAAATTTCTGATCATCAATTAGTTATGGTGCAGTTAGCACCAGCCCAATTCCACACAAAGGTGTCGCCTTGGAGAAAGCTTCATCCAGAAAATATAAGATTGCCTGAGATATCTGACTGGGTTGAAAACAAGACTACAAACCCAGAATTCACAGCCCCATTCACTCCGGATCCCATCGGAACATGGGAAAATTTCAAAAATTTAATCAACAAAACCCAACATATTGCATCACGCAAGTACACCGCAGACACAGCCACAATCAAGCGTACCTTGGCAGAACTAGACCACCTGGAAATAAATACTCCAAGATCTGGCTATAGCCCTAATTTTGGACGCAAATGAGCAGAAATTTCAGCCTGACTTAACAATCTCATCTTTGAACACCAACACAGAATCAAAGTATTGAACAAAGGTAAGTTCATAAAGGAAGGCAAACCCGTTCAACATACTTTTTCCGCCAATTCCACTCCCGCAGAAACCAGCCCACATGCACACAGGTCCGCAAGACCAACGGCACTGTGGCAACTGAACCTGAGGAGGTCAAGGTGGAAGTACACCGCTATTACACTGAATTATATCGCATTATGCCAACAGATCCACAAAAAATTAAAGAATTTATTCAAACTGCCAAGACACAAAGTACACCACCAAATTACAATATACTATCCCTTATCACACGGGAGGAGCTTTGGGAAACAATTCGCGGTGCACCACGTAGGAAATGCCCAGGGCCTGATGGGATACCCTACGAATTTTACAAATATATTTTCAACAAATCGCCCCCCTCCTATTGGCGTCAATGAACCAGAGTTTGTTGGAAACACGCCTATTACCAGGAGGCCATGAATCCTACGTTATAACCTTGTATAAAAAGGGTGACAAGTTGGACCTGGCCAACTGGCGCCCAATTGTACTCTCCAACACTGACACAAAAATTCTAGCAGCTAGATTAGGTGCAATTTCATCTGACGTCCCATCACCCAACCAGTTTGGGTTTATACCAGGGCGTTCAATATGGAACAACATTCACCTTGTTGCAAATATCTGCCAATCCAAAGCAACTGGTGCCCTGGTCTTCTTGGATCAGGAAAAGGCGTATGACCGTGTTAGCTGGCCATACCTAAAAGAATGTCTACATGCCTTCAAACTCCCACCAAGATTCATAAAATGGGCGATGCTCCTAACAGAATCTGCAACCATGGCTGTATGCAGCCCTGAATTCCTAACAAACAAGAAAAAACCACACAGAGGGCTCAAACAAGTGGATCCCCTCAGCCCACTGACATACAATTTCAGCATTGACCCGCTCCTCCGAGTAACTGACTCACGTCTCATGGGGATAACCGCACAAGGAAAACCAACAGTCAAGATACTGGCCTAAGCAGATGACTGCGTAGCAGGTATAACAAACAATGAAGATGCCTGACAGCTGGAACACACTCTAGAGGAATACTCCAAGGTGAGCAATGCATCACTCAACAAAAGAAATACAGAAATCATCCTCTTAGGCAAATACACAAACAATTGGGCCACAACATCAGAACCTCACACCAACACTCAAAGAAAAAACCCAATTATATTACCCTTTGCAACACCTCCCACCACCCCTCCTGTCCGACACCTTGGAATCTGGCTAGAAGCAGGGGGATATGCTAATGAGACAATGAAAAGTAACCTGTTACAACGGGTATCCAAACGCGTCGCCTCCCTCAAGGGAAGAACCCCAGGACTAACAGGACGAGTTAAAGTTGCTAACTCGCTCATCCTCCCAATACTGTGGTACCAGGCCCATGCGATAGCCTTCTCACCTACCTTTATAACCTCAATTCGCGCGCTTATCCAGGGCTGGCTGTGGCCTGGCTCTCACCCTCCTATACGGATGGAAACACTATTTGGCCCACGCTCAAGCGGAGGCATGGGACTAATAGATTTTGAGAGCCATGCCAATCACATTCTAGGTACCTGGATAAAGAAAATCCTTGCTCCAGACCTCCCGCAACAACATTGGTCCATAGCAGCAAGGACTAACTTTGCACAGGCGCTCAAATTAACCAACCCACATAGTCCACCCAGACTACTTTCATACCTTGCCAGGCACCCTACTGCAACGGGTCCACATGGAACCTCCCCTCATTTCAAACATATCCTCTGAACTATCCGCCGTATGGGATGGACCATAGAGAACATGGTACTATGTAGGGAAGGGGACGACCCAGCCCCCAATTCAAATTAAGAAACCCAGAAAACCACCCCCAGAGAGACATGCTTGCTATGACCCCAAGCATAGCTAGGATAGAATACCTAGATATGCTGGACATTCCCTATGATTTAACCACACAGAAAGCAATGTGGAAAATGACACACCACCCACTCCTACAATCAAGGATAAGAGCAAACGCCTGGCGCTGTTTGAGAAGGACCTATAGGATGGCAGACCGCTCCAACTCCCTCCACAAAACATGTGCAGTATGTGTAAGGGAGGAATCCCTACATCACCGCCTAGAAACATGCCCCAACCAAAGCTATATGGCAGGAAGTCGCACGCCTGCTCAAGATTCAAAATTGAACAGGAATTCTCGATATCAAAGAGTATCTTCACGCTCCAGATCGAGTCACCAATCCCATCCACATTCCGCTCCCTAATAATACCCATTGCAATGTGGACAATACATACAATTGCATTAGATGTGTTCAAGGGCACGGTCCCAACCATTCATGGGATTATTAACAGATTCCATGTCCACTTACTAGAGCACTTCCAGGCCTGGCTCTATGGATATATGAGACCAAGACAAAAAGCGCTCATAGAATCATGGTTCCCACTCTGGTTCCTCCACACAGACCCTTTCCTTCACACCTGCTCCATAGCAGGGGAAACCCCCTCAGAGTAATGCACCAACCCCCATACCTGGCAGTCCCGCTGGCAACAGGGGTAACTTGAGTACCCTGGGGTGCCCAATTTTTATATTTCTTAGTTATTCTCTTAGTTTCACATATATTTGGTAATGTCTGTCCCCTGGTCAGCTTACCTCGGTTAAATAAAATATATGATTGCTTATTTTGAGCAGTAATAGATTGGTGGAAAATTAAGATTATGCTTAGTTTTCTCCAAGCTTTAATAGTCTAATAATTTAATCAGTAAAATAATTATAAATTTAAAAAAACTCTCTGCTCGGTGTAACTTTCCAAGCAATTTATTAAGTAAATTAAAAGCAAATACATAACTGCACACTGAAGTCTTGCCCTAATGTTGTCATATCCTTCGCTGACTGTCCCAGCATGGGCAGCAGCAAAACTCCCCCTCCATTTTCTGTCTTACAGTAAAGCGTGCTCGGACTGTCTCACTCAGTCATTTCAAACCCTTGGAATGATTTTTTCCTCCCAAGGATCTTGATGCCCATCTTGCCTGAACCCAAGTGGTGCTTCGCTGCCCCCTGGTGCTCCCCCAGAGCAACATGCGTTTTGGCCTTAGGGTCAAATATGGGAAATTCTTCCCCTATGATGACCAAGCCATTATCAAATGGCTCAGGCAGTGATGACACCAGCCTGTTTTATTGACTTCCGCCCCTATAAGGGGTACTTTGATCTTTACTTCCCCTGTGAAGCCGATGCAGCCACTGCAGCAATGGTGCTGCTAATATTCAATTATATTCCCCTCCCAACAACTTGGACCCAGCTCCCAACGGACACCACCTTATTGGTTCAGTTCGCTGGTTTGCCCACCCACCTCCCCCCGAAGTGCTCCACCAGGAGCTGATGGAAGGTTTGTCAGCCTATGGTGCCAACCTCATCAATCAATTTGTGGTTCCAAATGGGGCCACATGCCTCGCTGGGCCTCAGGTGTATGTCACAATCAGCCCTGAATTTATGAAAATTTCTTTGGCAATTCCACCTCGTGCCACCATCCCATCTGCCCCCAACCATCCGTTCTGGGCCCTTGTCAAGGGCGGATGGACTATTTGTCCATCCTGTTTCAAGTTAGACCACTCAAAATGAAAATGCCCATACTTAGAAACTTCCACTGACGCTAAAAGTTTACCCAACGCCCATCAATCCGCCGCCCACCCCGCACCAACTCTGACATGGGGTATGATCTTACCTTCCCCTCCTCCAATGCCTGATGCTGCAGCTGCACCTGCAGCCACCAATCAGCATCCACCTTGCCCCAGGGCCATGCATGATTATTCCAATCAAGCGCAGGATTGGACACCAGTTTGATCCCAGGCAAATTCCAGAAAACCAGCCAATCCTTAACCATACGCCGATGCCCCAATCCAATTCAACCAAAACCCATGGGAGTATTTAGATGAAATCAAATGATCAGGTAATGTCATCAAAGAACTATTGCTGCAAGTCGAGCATCTCTGTAACACAGAATGGGATGCGAAATTCCCGCCTCAGAAATATGTCCCACAACCTAACGCCAAACCGTTCTACAGCGACCACCAGCTTGCAGTAGAAGCAGCCGCCACACCAGATTGCTGTCCGCTCCACAAAGCTGCCGCCAAATCTGTGGCTGCGCTAACAGGAGGAATTCCACCTCCCGTTATCCCCATAGATCTTACTGCACAAAGTAAGATCAACATGAATTTTTACACAAAAATGTCACTGAAGCCATCCAGAACGTGGTAACAGTAGCACGGAATCTAAAAACAAAAATAACCCAAACCAACATTGCCATATTTGTTAAATTTCCAGACGCCCACCTCAAAGCTGAAGATGCTTTGGCCAAATACATTGTTGGCATTATGATGGCTAACAACAATTTGAAAGTTCCAGTCATCAGGGATATTGAACCCCATACCGCTGATGCCCCCACACCCCTACTATCTGCCCTAACATGCACCCTACTCTGGAATGAGATGGATGCAGCTGAAGACGAGCCCCCCAATCCCCTCCTCCGTCCACCATGGAGGGATAGCAGTATTCACTACCCACCTGGTTGGATATTTGTCAGGTATGATTAAATCAATCTGTCCATTTTGGGCGTTTTGTTTGAATTGTTAATTTTTTATTATGATTTTAGTTATAGTTTGGTAATGTCCATCCCCTGGTTGGCTTACCTCAGATAAATAATTTAAAAAATAATTACAAATTTTGGAGAATATTGCCTTTATCCTATAATGACTATGTTAAAGTGTCTGCTCTTTTTAAAATTTGGCTTATCCTGATATCTATTTCTTTAATTACTACTATACATTACCTAGTTGAAATAACCTTGAATAATTATATTTTAATCTGCACTAAAGCACTTAGTCTTATTGATATACTCAGTTTGCTTAAGTTTGTGAGCTTAAATTATATTATGGAGTTTTTATTTGGTTTTATGCTAATATTTCTCAGCCACAAGGGCAGCAAAGCTGTTAGTCTAAGTGGCACAAATGATACTTTTGGATATCATATTATACTTTCATAAGTATTTTGAACCTTAGAGCATTGCTCAGAGTTATTTTTTATTAGTAATAAGTTAGCTCATAGGCCATGAGGGCAACAGCAAAGCTGTTAGTCTGAGTGGCATAATTGATAGTTTTTCAAGGTATATGGGGCTTAGAGCGTAGCTATGGCACAGATACCAGAAAGAGGTCACTAGCGTAGCTGGTGGCCAAATGGAGGCTGTGCCAGTGACAACTTGTTATTTCCCCTATTAAATTAGCCAACAATTTAGGTCCATTTAACATTCAACACCTGATAAACCAATTCCTTTTCAGAATTACATTGCAGATAGTCAATGATCCTAATCATGAGAGCATAACTGCATCTTGGTGAAGTTTTTTAATATCACTACTTGCTTATTCTAAAATAAAGGATTGCTTTATTAGTCAAATTTGAGGAGTGGTAGCATAGCAGGGTGGTTCCTGCTCCATTCTGAGTTGGTTTTTGATTAAACACAGCTTTGAAACCAGCACAGCTTAAAAACTTGACATGGTATATTTGTCCCAATATTGACCCGCTTCGTTTACTCTTTTAATAGTCAACTTTTGCCATTTATTTGTGTAGATCTTTAGCATAACCTTACCTATACTAAAGGTTTATGAGAACTTTACTTCATAGTCATGATATACAGCAGAGCTAGAGTTGGACCAGCCAACCATAGCCTGTGCAAATAGTGCATAAAGGGAATTCATGTTACACAAGTGGTGCCCACTACAGGGGCTATAGCAGCAGAAAAGAATAAGTTTTAAAAACTTACAATGTATCAACTTGGGAATTGGGAAACATCGAAAACAGACAATCCATCACCTTATATAATAATCCTCCTACTCCTAATCAACTGACACTGGAGGAAACCAGATTCATATATTCTTATTGTTTTGAGAGCTTAGACGCTTATATGTTCACCGCAGAGCAGCTGAGATAGATGTTGGACATGTTACATTAGGGATTCCATCTCTTTAGCCATGAATAATCTTATTTGATGCCTGCCTTATTTAATTCATCAGTAAATTAGAATCTGCTGATTCAGCAATATGCGATCTTTTAGTCTCTGAGACAACATCAATTACAACAACAAGATAACAGCCAAGCTCAAATGGGGAAATATAGTTGGGTATCTCCAACTCACTGTACAAAATTCTCAATTTGACCATTTTTTGCCACCATGCTCTAATCACATATGCGTTTAACAGAAAAAAAATGTGTAATTACTGCAGAACCATAATAGACAGTTCTAAACCAGCTTTTATGGTGTTTTTTAGGATGGTGATGATACCACAACCTCAGTGTCCAAATTTAAATGCAATTAGATGAACTTATTAATCAATTAAACTGGAACATGTTGAACATAGGATTTCAAGCCATTGACAACCATGGATTCACCATGAATGGATCCAAGGGGTTGACTCGCCTCAGAGATTAATTTGAACATAGCCGTGTCACTCTAAGAAACATTACTCGTCGCTTGAGGCAATTGAGAAACTTATTTGATACACCCAACGAAAAAATGATGGTGGCTTCACAGCATTTAGGCAGCAACGTCAATACCACTAACCACCTTCTGTCTGAGTTGCAACAATTAGAAATCAACAAACAGCCATGCATCAGGATATTCTAAAGACTAAAATAATTAGTTTGGATGCTCCAACAATATAATGTAGAAATCCTATAGTCAAACAATGAGCTATAGCATCATGTACACAAACTTTGCAACATAGAGAAATTCTGCAAACTTATTTGGAGGACTTGCACTCTAATGTGCGTGACATGCACAGAAGCCTTACAGATTTTCAAATGTTAAACTCCATTGTCTTCAAGAGCAAGAGAACTGTACCACATGGGAGTGTCAATTTGAAGTTGAAATACAGAATGGTTGATGTCAATGTCATCATTAGAACCATGCTGTAAGTACCTAAGGGAGTCCAAGTTGGCTCATGCTACAAATTTGCGGGGTCCAATAAGCCACCATAGCAACTAAGCAACTGCTGTCAGTTTGGCCCAAAGCCCTCTATTTAACAGTAGAAGAACCAACTTTGTGGAAGTACAAAATGGCCTCAGAAGGCACTATGATGCACATAAATCTTTAAAGATGGCAAAATGGAAATGGTGGGATGGGAGATGTTTATATTATAAACAAAAGAATATAGAAAAGTAAATAGGCAGTACCTTACAAGTAAGGGCACTGGGCTTTATATTGGGAAGGGTGGTTATGGTAGGCGGCACTGTTCTTGAGTTCTTCAGCTCTTAGGTTGGCATCACCTCCAGTTGCAGTTTTTTGGGTTTTCACTTGGGAGGAGAGGATCAGTTTAAAATTTTTTTGCAAGAACTGAGGTTAGGAGAGGGGGTGGGCACACCATAATTAGTTGATCCCCGATTTTTTTCTCTTTGCCTTTAAAAATACAAATTAAGGCGCACTCCATCCTCAGAGGTCAGGAGCTCAATAAGAAGAAAAGGAACTTAAGCATCTGAAAGCAATATTTAATTAATGATAAAATGGAGGATGAAATCATGGTCAGATTTTTTAACATTCCTCAGAGAAATCAATCTTTTATCTGTGACGTAAAAAGTTGAAAAACGTCAGATTTTTTTAATTTCAGTATTTTTGGAAAAATGGGCGGCAGTATTGGGGGATTAATTGGAGTACTTCTGACGTTTTGTTATAGATGAGGGGTTTATCTAAATAGGGCTTAATCTTTTTAACATTTTAAGTACTATACAATCTGAGGATTGGAGTTAGCGCAATTATTAAAGTTTTCTTATAAGAAATTGGCCTTTTCTACCTAAAAAGAATTAGTAGTCACCACCTGTCTTATTGTACTTTGTGGAAAGCCTTAAACATGCCCCCTGCTTATTCTGAGCTGTTTTATGAAACTGTGGAAAAGGAGGCTACCCAAGAACAATTCATTAACCTACCCTTTCAGTACTTACATCCTTATTTGCTTTGCCTCCTTTTGTGGAAACCCCAGCCCATGAACAGGGTTAACCTTATTATAGTAACACAGGATCTCAGGCTATAGCTGCACCAATGACGTCCAGATAAAGAAATTTTTACCCAGAGATCTAGAGATTTAGTCCAAAGAGTCTTACTAAGTTTAACAAGCATAATATTGTGCATTCTTTTTGAAATTGTCCAAGATGACCATACATGGAGCTGACGATCTTTTTAAGGCACTACTATGATTACCTGTTTAGATAACTGAACTCAAGATCTGATCATGCCATACTTTCCTGAGGAATGTTGGACCATCTCTGATGTATAAAACATGGTTTTATAAATTTTGGAAGTCTCAAATATATGGATACTTGGAAGGCTGAGTTTATGACCATTCAGTTTAAGTAGAAGAAACCATTGCCAAATTTGCTGACCAAATTTTACCACAAAGATCCGTTATTGCTGGGTTCTAAAGCCTTGATGGATTTTTAAATCAAGATACCACTTTTAAATGCCACCAAGTATTATCTGGAGTTACACTGCTCCTTGCTTGTGGCTCTTGTGAAAGATTTAGATAAACCAACCATGAGTGAATACCTGAAGGGGTGCTAAGTTAAATTTTGGCCACCCAATGTGGAAGCGCTAAACAGCCAACCTCTGCGAGTTAATGAAGGCAGAATGACTATAAAGAGATTCCCTCTCCGTTAGATTTTTGGAAATTGCCACAACCTAGCAAGGTAGCTTGTTGGACCTGTGAATCTAAGGGGCATTACGAAGCACCTTTCCCTAAATGACGCCCTGGGTGAATTTTGTGAGATCTCAAAAAGATTACTGTCATGAGAGTGTCTTTAACGCTCTTATTCTCTATGAAGTGGTGCAGAAGGCACAGCCACACATTAAGGGAAGTCGTTGCTAATAACAATGGGAATAGGGCACCTCAAATGGTGCCATTGTTCAGGGGCCTAAGGACATGGTGTATAAAATTGTATAAATAACTAAGTAACCTAGAAATGTAAGAACTTGGTTGGACCCCAGGGAGGAGTCCATAATCAAGTGCAAATTGGTGTTGAAGTGCTTGGGTGCCTCGAACTGGAGGTGCCAGGAATTTCTAGGTGTGCACCAGGAATTCATCGTTATTTTAGACAAAAAAATGATCTATGTTGATAGAAGCCTCCTTGAGGAGGCCCCAAAGAGGTCAGACCAAGGGACCATCTGAAAACAAATGAACATAACTTTAATACCAGTTAACCATCAAAGAAGGTTGGCTAAGAAACATAAATTATACAGAATTGGAGGGTCATTTTCCCATTGGGAGATGCACTGCGCCTGATACAACCTTTAAGCGTAAACAACCATCCTTTGTGGTACAATGGCTCAGTATACTCACACTCAGGTAATTGACTGCAATTGGATTTTGCCATATTTGGCAATATGGTAAACTGAATGGGTTTCAAAGCCCCATTCTCCTAACAAACATAACTTACCATCTTAGTTTAAAAAATAATTGGGAACACCACAAGTTTGAGGCTGTAACTCCCCTTGTCCATCACACACCCAGGAACAACTTGGCATATTTTGTTTTTACCCAGAATTGGTCCAAGGTGTACTTCAGGTCAGGCGGTTCATCAGCTTGTTCAACTTAGCCTCTGCACTCTCTGTTTTCTCTTATACTCTGTACCAACTATCATGTCCTTTAACCATGACAATGATAGCCAGGGAAAAACCTCAGAATTAGAAGGGGGACTCTCTACTGTAAGTCATTATCCCGTTTTGTCCCTAAAGTCAGTAAAATGGGAGTCATCCTTATTCCTATAAACCTTCTAAGAGCATTCTAAAATTTTTGGCCATCATTAGAAGTCAACAAGAGGCCATGGAACAAGAGGGGCAAGAAGTTGTCTCCAAAACTTACACTATCCAAATTTCTGAGCATAGTATTTTAAAGATTTTGAAGAGTCTTAATCATTACCTCATCTAAAAGGGGTTAAAGTCGCACTCTGATCAAACTTATAATGTAACGTCCATGTCAAACTGATTTTTACATTTTGACTTGAGGTTCAGATTTCCAAATCTCAAGCTAAAATGCTTTTTTGGTTTTAGGTTTGTGTGGGGCTTGGCGCTGGACTGTGCCCCTACCAAGCTATTTTTTATGCTCTCAGGGGCCTAAAGAATAGTGAGGGAGGGGCTCCCCAGAAGGGCGACCATAAAAAGGTTAGGCCCACAAGATTCTGAACTCAGTTCAGATTTCTTTCTCATTTCCTGCGCTCTTGTGGGTCTCTCTGGTAACCTTGGGGCTACCCTTACTATGTCTTACCTGGTATCCTATGGCAAACCTAGTTTTTGTACCTAAACAAAAAAGTTGGCTCCGGGCATCAATTGGAGGCTCTGAATCCTCTAGGGGTTTTTTTATTCCACTGGATTTTTCTTTTGTCGCTTGCAGTGCCATTTTATTGGGATTTAAATTCGTTTTCATGTTTATTCTAATAACAAAGAAATTAGGCTGAATTCTGGTTAAAATCCCTATTTACCTGTGTCATTTTTTCTTGTCTTTTAATTTCCCTAAATCTGAGGTTGAATTGGTGAGTATGATGAATAAAAACACTTACCATGAGGGAACCTCATATCAGACAATCTTTTGGCGTCCATCCATCCTTAATAAGGCAAGATGGCAGTCAAAAACTGGGAAGTTTTTGTTCATTACACTGAAAAAAACTCTATCAAAGTAGGAAAATAGATCAATACCATGATTAAGAAAGTTGATACTCCTTATATACTTGCAATAAACAGGGATTCACATTATTTATAAATTGTACCTACGTCAATATTCATGAATGAAAAAAGTTCATGTCTAGCCATTGTTGCTAGCGGCGCTCCTGTAGATGTAATATCCAGTCAGTTTGCAAAAAAGATAAAACTAGCTCTCAATGTAGCCCACCATCAAAAATAATGAAACAGTTGTCCCTATGAGTACCACTAGCAAAGGGGTGTATGTCATGGTTGGTATATGACATCTTAATTGAAACTGACGTTAAAGACTAAGCAGCATGTCAGGAGGCCAAGAAGGTGAAGTTGGCAGGCCTCCCTAACCTCAAGCATACCATAGATCAACGCTGGGTTAAGGAGAAGTATGCCCAGGTTGGGCCTAAGGATGCAAGAGAAGTTCAGCCCTGTATAACAGCAGGTGCGTTAAAACAAACTAGCTTTGCAGTAAACAAAAACGGTTTGCTTAAGATTTTTAGGTGAACAGGGTCTTGAAATCCATTTGGTTTTTGAAATTTCCAGCTTGGGTCAGCCGCTCCTACAATCAATTACCTGAGTTTGGTCAATGACCAAGTACAGTGTATAGCCTGATGGAAGCGTACGCCTATTGGTGCGCCTCAGAGTAGACATCTTCCTTCAATTGATTGTTTTCCTAAAATCCCTTAAATTCCTCATGTCAAGACCAGTCTCTCCCATTGGTCAACTTCCCTCATAAAAAACTCCTTTGTTAGTATACCATTTTATATTTATGTTATCTTGGATGATCTGGTGCACAGACCTCTTCAAGGAGGTCTTGCGCTACATCAACCATCTAATTTTAACCGCATTAAATTTATCTGCCCATGCACCGTTGGGTCGCCCAGGTTCCCTCCAGCCTAGGGTGCCCATAAAACACCACTCCGAGCACCTTGTGGCTCCCTTTTGGTTACTCCCTCTAATAAAAACCCTTTCTGAACTAAGTTATTCTAGCTCAAGCACCCTCTGCTGGGCTCTAGTTTCTTTAGTAATAACGACTTATTCCCTGGCGTTGGCCCTGTGCACCATGCACTACCACGTTGGGAACAGGAGAGTTATAGATACTATCCTTACAGCGTATAGCACGTTACCAATGAGGTTCAGCTCTTTGCAGGTTAGTCACCTGCTATAGTGTTTTCCAATAATAACTACCAATCTCTTGATAGTATTAGCTTTCTTAAAATTCATGGCGCTGTTTTAAACTATGGGGAGAAAACTTTTACTATCTTTGGTCAATCGCTACCCCTTCACTATTTGAGGGATAATTAGACCTACCTAACCCACTAATTAGTTTCATCTTTGTGGTCTAAAATGATGTATCCCTATCAGTTACCAACAAGTATGTCACAGAAGTTCATCTCCTCATGTCACCATTATTAGGAATAAAGGCATTCCATTTAGAGCTATAAATTATTGAGTTATACACCTTGAAGAAAGCATGTGGAGTACTCTGAGATGATCTTGTAGTTACCTGAAGGATTGATAGTAGAAAATTATTCCTTTTGGCAATTGTCAAGGATTGAACTTTTGCAGTTTTGGAATAATCTCATCTGGTCACCGGGAGATCTGTGTACTAATTGTCAATCTAAATGCAACCAAAGATTTCATAAAAAAGGGAAGAAGGTTAAATTCATACACTCACATTGCTGGAAGAAATTTGGGAGGTACATGATTTCAAAAAAATTGATGGAGTTTGGCTTACCCAAAGCACTTCTACGAAACTGCGCATTCATTTCTCATGAAGAACTTTATAGACTGACTAAAAACAGAAAGATCAATCAATGACATTTATACAAAAATAAGTTCAAGTATTTGTGACGGATGACTATGACCTCAGATGTGCTTTGGGGATCTGTAATGAATGGTATTAATCCATTCATTGCATCTTGATTCAGGTTCAGATTTTCTGAATCTGAGTTGATTCATTTAAAAAGATTTTTGTAGTTTGTTGGGTTTGGGCACTGGGTTGTTTCTCGCCTGAGTTATTGATTAGGATTTTGCAAGCCTAATCATTAAATCAGGCGAGGCCTCAGAAGGGCAACTTTTAAGGTTGAGCCTGCACAATTATGAACTTTGTTTAGAATTCTCTCTCTCCCTCTTTTTCTACTCTCACGTGGGTTTCTCTGGTGGCCTCAAAGCCGCCCTCACTTTATTTTAACTGATGATCCGCGCACAACAAGTTTTTGTCATGTTAACATAAAATTGGGATTTCAGGGATTTATCTCTCTTGTAAAATCCTGTTTTTTGCTTGGTGTGTTCGCAGCATCAGATTATTGGGATCCTGTTCATCTGCAACTCTTTAAATGATAATAATAAAATAAGGTTAAATCTGAGGTTTGCAACCTCACATAATTATTTCATCTTTGCCTCGCTTCAAATTACTCTAATTTTGAGGTTTACTACCTCAAGAGTCCAGATCATGCTGGACATTTGGCGTCAATTGCGTCAAACCTAAGGTAAGATGGCAATTAGAAACTGAGACGTTTCTGACCATTATAGGATCCAGCACCATGTTGATACTGGGGATGCAAGAACAATCTGATCGCAGCCAATACAGTGAAGAAAGGCCAGTGACAAGGAGGTGCAAAAGGAATTGAAGAAGCTTATATGTCAAGGAATAGTTGCCCCCTTTCACAACCCATGCTTTAGTCTGGTGCTCATAATTAAAAAAGGATAGCTTTAATAGAGTTGTTATTGATTACAGACATTTTAATAGTATTATAAAAGGGAATTTTAATCTCTACCTCAGATAGACGATGCCTTATATCAGTTAGGAGGAGCCAAATATCTTTCAGCTTTGGATATCATCAGTGGATACTGGCAGATTGACTTGCCTCCTTAAGACAAAGAAAGGTGTGCAATTATTACCTCTCAAGGGTTGTTTCACCAAACCTAATTGCCCCAGAGACTGTGCAACGCCAGTCACCTTCCAGCAGGCAATGAACACTATCATAGAAGATTTTAAGATGAGTTGCATTTTTAGTTATCTTGACAATATAAGTGTGTTTTTAAAACATCTACTTATCATCAAGCGCACCTGGAAGATGTCTTTCAGAGGTTGAGCTGAGCTCAGTAAAAATTAAGCCTAGCAAATTCCAGTGTTTCAAGTACCAAATGGAATATCTGGGGCACATTTTCAATGTTTGAGGAATACAGCTCTAAACTCAAATGCTCAAGGCCATTATCGCATGAGAGATTCTGAAAGTAAGCGAGATATCTAAGTATTTTTAGAAGGGTTGGATACTGTTGCTAATTCATAACTAGATTAAAACTCGCTGAGTCTTTATTCCATTTACTTTGAATAGAAATCACTTTCCAATGGTCACAAGAATACAAATACTTGTTCAATTGGCTGAGGAATGCTTTTACTGAAGCCTCATTCTGAGATACCCTAACTTTGATCAGCTTATATAGAGCAGTCCAACGCATCACTTGTAGCTATAGAAGTGGTACTCTCTCAGGTAGTGATTACAGGGATGAGCATCTGGTAGTATTCTGCAGTCATGTCTTATACAAGCATGCACGCAATTACATGGTAACAAAGCAAAAATAATTATCTTCCATATATACTTGTAAACAATTTTGAGTCTACATACATGGGACCAAGTTCAAGATTGTTACTGACCATGATTTCTTGCAATGGTTATACAACCTTGAGTAACCCAAAGGCTGTTTGTCATGATGGGCCTTAAATTACAGGCCTATGACTATGAGATACTTTATTTCTCAGGACATAATCATCAAAAGCTGATGGATTTTAACAACTGTCTGTCATAGAAGCACTCACTCCCTTTGCAGATCAACTTTTCAGATAAATGAAATAGAAGAGTTACTGCAACGAAAAGCCTTCTTATTTTCCATACCTTGGATTGGCTCATGAAGGACACTAAAATTCAGGATGGACATATATACAAAATTGTGGGGAACAACCAAAGACTATACCCCCATCCTCTGTTCATCCAGATATAGTCATGCAAATCATCATGCCATAGGACATGGGGGCTTGCTGAAGACTCTAAAGCTAATTCAATAAGTGCATCATTGGGGGTCCCTAAGATTCAACATTCAAGTGTAAATGAAAGTCATAAATGTCAAGCCAACCAGCCTTATAATCCCATGACTACATACCAGTTGTTCAAGCCTAATTTGGCTTGGCGCACAGTGTCTTTCAGGTTCTAGGACCTTTTCCAACTAACGTTCTTAAGCTTAAATACATCATAATAGCAGTCAATCATCTCACTAAGTGGGTTGAGGCTTAGCCCTTCTGTATATTAAAGTGGTATCAATTGCAAAGTTTATAGTGTAACAAATACTACACCTTCATGTTTGTCCACAAGCTATCATCACGGACAATGCTACAAAATTTGTATCTTGAGTCTTTTCAAACTAAATAAGCTAATGGGAATATGCAAAGTTCTTACTGTCCCATATCTTCCTGAGACCAACGGAATAGTAAAACTTTTCAATTGTACCTTAATGCAAGCTCTTTAAAAAGTTTGCCAAAAAATATATGTTTTAATGGCCATATACGTAGACTCAACTTCTTTGCATATAATATTAATTACCACAAAAGTATAGGATACTCATGATTCCATCTTTTATACGGTCAACAACTTGCATTAATGCTTTAAAGACACTCCATTATTACTGTTGAGAAGAAATCTGTCCATCCAAATAATTTGACTGACTGGTAGATGTCAATAGATTGTCTGTAACCCTCTCATTACCAGAGAGGTAGGGGTGATGCCCACCACATTACCAGGAACATCCTGCTAATAACACAGGGAAGAGGACCCCACAGAGGGGCCCAGTACTACAAGGACCCAAGATGAGGGTGTATATCATTGTATAAATAATGAGATAAACTAGAAATGTCAGTAATTGGTTGGAATTTAGGGAGAAGTCCATCGCTAAATGCAGATCTGAATTCAGGGGGTTTGGGGCCTCTATCTGTAAAAAGACAGTTTTTATCAGAGGGAAAAGAGAATCAGTAGATAGTTTAGATAAGAAAAAATGACCTATATTATCTGAGACCCCTTTGAGGAGGCCTGCGCAGATCTGCCCAAGATAAAATTTGATAGAACAGAAATGAATGGAGGGTTTATTAAATCAAGTTGCCCAACAAAAAAGATGCACTCAGAAAATCATCATTAAACACTTATGGGAATCATCATCCATTGGGTGAGGTACTGCATACAAAAGAACAAATAAACACAACTTATTACCAATAATTGTCATACTGTAGCTTAAGAAAGCTCAAACTTGAGTGATTTTTCTGAAGTTGAATCTTCCCAGATCTAGTAATATTATAAATCAAACGGGACTTGAAGCCCAAATTCCAATTAAACACAAAGTGCCATCATATTTTTCAATGTAGCTTGTGCATTTTAACACCACAGATCTAACACTCATCTGAACATCATGCAAACCCCCAGGACCAACATGAGCATATCTTTCTTCTACTCAGCGTAGGTCCAGGATTGTGCTTCAGGTCAGGCAGGCCATCCAAATTTGTTCTCTTGGCCTCATCACTCCCATCCTTATTTTCTAATTATTCCCCTCAATGATGTCATTTAATCATGACAGTAGATCCTAATTAAGATTCATACTGAGGCATATGGAGCAGCCCTTCCCAAAAAATCAATTGGAAGAATAAATATGACTTACTTAGACTCACCATGGCAAGTTTTGCAGTCAATAATCAAGTTGCTAACTACAAAAATTTATGGATTCAGTAAAATGCATAAGTTGGCTACCTTTTATTTAACCAAGGCAAGCTGACCAGGGGATGGGCATTACAGATGTGTGGAAAACAAAGATATAAAATTGGGCACCCCGGGGTACTCAGGTTACCCCTGTTGCCAGCGGGACTGCCAGGTATGGGTTGGTGCGCTACTCTGAGGGGGCTTCCCCACTATGGAGCAGGTGTGAAGGAAGGGGGTCTGTGTGAGGAACCAAAGTGGGAACCACGATTCTATGAGCGCCTGTTGCCTTGGCCTCATATATCCATAGAACCAGGCTTGGAAGTGCTCCAGTAAGAGGATGCGGAACCTGTTGATAACCCCATGGATGGTTATGACCATGCCCCTGAACGCATCTAAGGCAATGGTGTGGATTGTCCACATTGCAATGTTTATCATTAGGGAGCGGAGGGTAGATGGGATTGGTGACTCAATCTGGAGCGCGAGGAGGCTCTTTGATATAGAGAAAACCTGCTCGTTTTAGATCTTAAGCAAGCGCGACTTCCTGCCATATGGCTTTGGTTGGGGGCATGTTTCTAGGCGGTGATGTAGGGAACCCTCCCCTCCACATACTGCGCAGGTTGCGTGGAGGGAATTGGAGAATTCCGCCATCCTATAGGTCCTTCTCAGACAGCGCCAGGCGTTGGCTCTTATCCTCAGCTGTAGGAGTGGGTGGTGCATCATTCTCCACATTGTCTTCTGTGTGGTTAAGTCATAGGGGATGTCCAACACATCTAGGTATTCGATTCTAGCAATGGTTGGGGTCATAGCAAGCATGTCTCTCTGGGGGTGGTTTTCTGGATTTCTTAATTTAAAATAGGGGCTGGGTCGTCCCCTTTCCTGCATAGTGCCAGTGTTCTCTATGTTCCATCCCATGCAGCAGATGGTTCGGAAGATGCGTTTGAAGTGAGGGGTGGTTCCATGTGGGCCTGTTGTGGTAGGGTGTTTAGCAAGGTATGATAGTAGTCTTGGTGGGTTATGTGGGTTGGTTAATTTGAGCGCCTGTGCGAAGTTAGTCATTGCTGCCCTGGACCAGTGTTGTTGCGGGAGGTCTGGGGCAAGGACTTTCCTTTATCCAGGTACCCAGGATGTGGTTGGCGTGGCTCTCAAAATCTATTAGTCCCATGCCTCCGCTTGAGCGCTGGCCAAAGGGTGTTTCCATCCATATGGGAGGATGGGATCTGGGCTGGCTTCAACCCTGGATGAGCGCGCGTATTGAAGTTATAAAGGTGGTGAAGGCAATCGTGTGGGCAGGGTACCATAGTATTGGGAGGATAAGTAAATTAGCAACTGTTACTCCTTGTGGTCATTCGGGATCTTCCTTGAGGCTACGCGGTTGGATACCCGCTGTAGTAGGTTGCTTTCCATTGTCTCATTGGCATATCCCCCTGTTTCCAGCCATATCCCAAGGTTGCGACAGGAGTGGTGGTGGGAGGTGATGTGAAAGGTAAGATGAGTGCTTTTTCCTTCGTATGGGGGTATGAGGTTCTGGTGTTGTAGCCCAGTTGTTAGTGTATTTGCCTAAGAGAATGATTTCTGTTTTCCTTTTGTTGAGCGATGCGTTGCTCAATTCTGGAGTATTCCTCTAGGGTGCGTTCCAGCTGTCGGGCATCATTGTTGTTAGCTATACCTGTCACAAAGTCATCAGCAAAGGCCAGTATCTTGACTGTTGGCTGGCCTTGTGCAGTTATGCCCATGAGGCTTGAGTCAGTTACACGGAGGAGTGGATCAAAACTGAAATTATATAGCAGTGGGCTGAGGGGGTCCCCTTGTTTGAGCCCTCTGTATGGTGTGATCTTGTTAGTTAGGGAGACAGAGGGCCACATACAGCCATGGTTGCAGATTCTGTAGAGCATCGCCCAGTTTATGAATCTGGTGGGAGTTTGAAGAGCTGTAGATATTCTTTTTAGTAATGGCCAGCTGCTTGTCAGATGTGGCTCTTCCTGGTCTAAGAAGACCAGGGCTCCAGTTGCTTGACTGACATATGTTTTGCAACAGGGTGTATGTTGTTTGAATTGAGCGCCCTGGTATAAACCAAACTGGTTGGGTGACAGGACGTCAGAGGCAATTGCGCCTAATCTGGCCGTAAATTTTTTGTTAGTTTTTGTGTTGGGTTTGAGTGAAAATTTGGGGCCAGTTGGCCAGGTCCAATTTGTCACCCTTTTTTTCAAGGTTAAGAATATGATTTATGGCCACCAGGTAGGAGGGGTGGTTTTCCCGGAAACACGGGTTTAGACGAATAGGGGGTGGGCAAGGTTTAAAATATTTTTTTAAAAAAATTTAAGGGGATCCCATCAAACCCCGGGCATTTCCAGTGGTGCACTGGGTTTGTATCTTAAAGCTCCCCCCATGAATTGATTTAAATATTGTAGTTTGGGGTGGGTATTCAAGTTTGTATTTTTGTGTTTTTTTGGGGGTCTTAGGTATCATTAAATTTTGGGTGATTAGGGTGTATTCCACCTTGCCCTCCCGGGGCTTGCCAGGGGCCCGTCAGATTATGGACCGTGTCGTGGGCTGGTTGCGGGGGAGGGAAATTGGTGGAAAAAAAGTTAACATTTTTTGCCTTCCTTTATGAACTTACCTTTGTTTGATACTTTGATTCTGTGTTGGTAAAAAGATGAGGTTGTTTAGTTGGGTAAATATTTCCGCCCATTTGCATCCCCAGTTGGGACTATAACCAGATCTCAGGGTGTTAAGCTCGAGGTGGTCCAGTTCTGCCAAGGTACGCCTGATTGTGGTTGTATTGGCAGTGTACTTATGTGATGCGAGATGTCAGGTTTTTGTTGATTAGTTCCTTTGAGGTACATGTTACAATGGGATCCAATGTGAATGGGGCTGTGGTGTGGTTCATGGCCTTGTGTTCAACCCAGTTGATATTTTGGGTAATTTATGTTTTCTGGAGTTTAGCTTTCTCCAGGGTGACACCTGTGCATGGGTTTGGGTTGGTGATAACTGCACCAAAAAAGTCGATTGGAGAAATTGGATTTGTTGTGGTGGAAATTATTGATTGTTGGTTTGAGGAATGAGGTTATGATCAATGTGACTATCAATATAGTGCTCCCTCGCATATGTTGGGCCACGTCATGTGGGGAAGAAGTGGTGAACTGGGGAGAGCATCCTGTAGGCCAAGAGATGCCTTCATTATGCAGAATTTGATGTGTCCTGGTGGGTATCTCCTGGGGTTTGGCCATCGGTCCATGTCAGGGTTATCCCCAGCATTAAGTCACCCAACAGGAGTGGCATCTGGTGGGAGGGTGAGTGTTGGAACGGTTTCAAGAAATTATTTTCTCTCAGCTGCAGTTGCACAGTGCATGCATGCTATTGAGATTGTTTCTCGGCATGTTTTTGTTGCTACCAGGATGCACGTGGAGGTATGACAAGGAGTTTGTAATTTTTAATTTTTGTTATTTCAGATGATCACCCCACAGTGAGATGTCCATACCAATTGTGATGGTGAGACCCTGGATGACCAGGAACCTTATTCCCCTTGTAGACAGTGGGTTTTTTGGATGGCCAAATTATCTACAAGGGGTTTTTGCAGGAAGTCTTGCTTTTTGGCTTGGGATGTTTGAACCCTGGCTCTCACGATGTTTAGCATCCCTATTGACACTGAGGGGTGCCCTTGAGCCTCAGGAGCGGTTGGGAGGGGCCTCTGGCCCACCTACTGCGGCTCATTTTGGCCACTCCGCGTCTGTACTCAACTCTCTCAGTGACAATGTCAGTTCCCGAATTGACTCAATTTTTTGTGGGAATTGCAGTTTTGGAATGCATTATCTTTTCCTGCACGTATCTCATGATGGTTCAATGTGGGGTGCTGATTGGGTTCTGTAATTTTGGGGTTCAAATTTGGAGAATTGTGTACCGCATTTTCGCCCATATTGCAGCTGAATTGTTCCTCAAAGTGCATGATTGATGTCGCTTTGATAGCTCAGTTGAGTTGCTGTGAAAATTTTTACCCTGAGCGCATTGTTCTGATTGGTTTGTTTGGTGTGTATCTGAAATATCCTTGAATTTGTCTGGGGTTGATGGATGATTTGCCGTGCTGCTGCCTCACGCTTCCTGGCTTGCAGACTTTTGTGCTGCTTGTATTGTTTATGTATAATCAGTCCACGATGGAGGAAGTCCATCTTCACTCTAGTGGAATGGTGTGGCTGTTTGGCTTCTTGGGGAAGGATTTTTCATGGCTTCACAGTGGTCTGCCCATTTAAACCCCCCTTTATAAGCATGCGTGTTCCTTGTGTCCCAATGAACTGCAGTGGTTTCATATAGGCATGTTTCCTTAACCCGAATGGGTTGACTGTCCCCCATCTGCAAAGTGAAACTCTGCTGTGTGGGGGGCTTGATAAGTCATCTTTCCACTTCGGGAATGGGGTTTTTGGTGATAGCTTTTCCTTTCACAGGGTTGGCATCAGGCGAAATCATTGAATTCGAGTTTCATTTTTCCGAGGCATGAGCCCTTTGGGGGCCCTCCCAAACCTTACGAGGGGTTGGAGGGGGCGAGTCAAAGGAGATGAAAAAGTTTTGGCCATCTGGTGCATGGGTGCACATATTTTTTTCCCTTTGGGGAAAGGGGAAATTTTTATGCAATTTTGCTGTGGCTTCCCCTTTTTGGCTGTTTAGAACCAAATTTATCCAGCCACAGCCCCAAGGGGGGTATTGATCTTGTTTTATAGTAAATACCATAAACCTGGACGGTGTCTGAGTTTGTGGTTTCTTTGTGGCTTGGGTTCCTAGTCCCCCTCCAGGGCGTTTCTTGCCCTTAGGTGCACCGTTTTGTGCACCTCTTGATGTGACGCTCGCCCAGGTTCTATTAGTTTTATTATTAAAATCGCCCATCTCTCCTGTGTGATTATCAAATATTGCTGTTCAAATCAAATTGTAGTAACTAAAGTGATTTTTACAGGAATGGAAAAGCTAAGTTGGCTACCTTATGGAGAGGACTTTACATTGTACTTGACTGAGTCACTGCTGAAGCCTACAATATTTGAAGCTTGAGTGTCAACAAATAGTTAATCACATTCATTTTAAAATTCTCTGATCCTATTATGAACCTGATGACCCTCCCATCAAAGAGCAAGTGGTAAATTAAGTCAAGAGAGAATTGTTTGATAATCAATTACTTGGGATCCAAGTTTTTAAACCAGAGCTGTATTAGATCCCAACTTTGTTATTAGATCTTAACCTAAACTTAGATTATATTGAAGGTGACCCCATGACTTTTCATATATATCTTTTCTTGACAAATCAATTCCTTTTCACAATTGCATTGTACAACAGTTGATATCCTCATCACAAGAGCACTACTACATCTTAAAAGGGGAGGATACTCAAGTGGTAGAGTAAGACCTCTACTGCTGCCTCCCCAAAGTTCAATTCCGGTACTGGAACTTTGGGTAGGGGACAATTATGACTGTGTTGGCTTTGTGCACCAATGCCCCAAACTGAGATAGCAAATAGCAAAGGCGGTCCATGGAGTTCCTGGCCTATCATACGCCGCGCATGGAGGTTTTCAGATTTTATCCTCCTTTCCCATTCATTCAATTTCCCTTAATCAGTGAGTTATCATCCCCAGGTCGTCCCACCTCGAATAAAATATAAAAAAGAGCACTACTACATCTTAAATGAAGTGATTTATTTATTTATTAACATTAACTTATTCTAAATAAAGGATTGTTTTTTATCACCTTCTGTCATTTATTTGGGTAAATCTTTAGTGTAGGTTATATATGCTAAAGGATCAAGAACTTTACCATGTAGTCATGCTATACAGTAGAGATATCGTTGAACTATCCAACTATAACCTGTACAAGTAGCATATAAGGGACATCATACTACACCCCTTCTTCTCACCACTAAGGATTTGGTGAAGAAGATCCAGGGTATTATAGATGTGGTGGTGGTGGACAAAAGCCATCACTAGAAGGAAGGTTACATTTTATCACCCTTCCAGAAGGCTTCTTCTCCTAATTTGTGTTTTTGTGTCAATAGCAAGTCGATTTAACAAAATTAAATTGTCTAAATTGATTGCAGATTTAAAAATTTACCGCCTGACTTCCTTCCTTATCGCTATTGAAGGCGAGCCCATCCCCAATAGGATTGGGCACGCTGAACCATTTAATTTAAAATGGTACCACCCTTACTTTTCCTGGCCTTGGGCACAACCATCTGCCCATCAAACAAATTAACGCTAGCTTGCTAGGTGGAATCACACCTCTAAAAAAAAATTTTAACATTTTTGACACTAATTTAGACAATCGGTTTGCAAATAAATTGGCATCAAAAATGCTTTAGTGTTGATCTGCCAAAACTCAATCTGTAAGGAAATTCTATGGCGTTAATTCACCCCTTCTCTTGTTCCCCATCCATCTAGCTTATAAGGCATCTGAACTGGTTCTTCTGTCACTCCATTTCTTTTCCTACTTTCCCTTATTTTTAAAACTACATTTTTGGTTTCTAATTTTAATAATAAAATAAGAAGTTCATGCTGCCAAATAATCTATGGATCTGAATTTTAGGATTACCTGGCAAGTATTGCATTTACCTATTTAACTTACACCAAACTTTGTAGATAGCTGTAATGGCAATATTCTTGATGTTCATATAGGTGGTGACTCATCTTGAGTGGCATTGCAGTCTTATTTATATCCGCAAAACTCCATGAAACTAATAGTGATTTGTTCAGTAAGCTCAGAGGAATTCACTCAAGATTAGCCCTAATTGTGACAGTCAAGAAGATTAAATGAGTAATAATTTTCTAAAAAAATCTCACATGTCATTTTATGTCTTGTTTCTTATTTATAATATACTAATAAACTTTTTATAATGAGTATTTTAATTTAGAGTTTCCATCTTTGTGGCAAAGTTAGTCATCTAAAAATGACTTCTCTAAATATGATAAGCTGACTCATTTATCAGCAATTAGATGTGACTATAAAAGGCGTACTGGGTTTCTATTGTAATCAGATCTAATGCCTTTTTGCTTATGAAGTATAGGTATTAAACAGAGAGCTAGATTTCATGATATCTTCCATATGTTTGATTTTGTTATGACTGGATGATAGTCTTGGACAGCTAGGCAGAAACTGCTGAACACAGTATCAGTTATGGATATTTGATTGCCTTGAGCTGAGGCAA
>JAKSZP010016516.1:0-34321 GCA_022478985.1 Massospora cicadina | reverse complement strand
AAGTTTGACCTAACTGGCAAAATGCTCAGGTATGGGGAACAAATAATTTAACTGGAAACTGACATTGAAGAATTTGGTGGCAGGCCAAGTCACTGTTGGTTTGACCTCAAACATCTGAACTGAGGCTCGGATACATTTCTGATGGTTGGTGCGATGGTGTTTGACCCAACGAGCAGTGAGAATCCCCCAAGGCCACCCCATGTAGGGGTGGATCCATTTAGTTGGGAACAGGTTTGGGACGCCCAACCCGCCCATGCCCAGTCACTGGGCCATTCATTTGGTCAGAGACATTGTGTCAGGCGAAATGCCCTATTTGCCATCAGGGAGCTTTGAACCCTTGTTAATGGTGTCCAATGTTGTTACCTGCCCATTGGGGATGATACCTGAAAATTTTGAGGAGGGGGGTTGATTTTTTTGATTATAGCATTAGCCAAATTAAAACCATCAGGTATTCTAGCTGATGAGGCAGTCTTTATCCCTTATCAACTACATGGAATCTGACTATTGGGCTGATACCACTCAATTTCAGGTCAATCAGTTCCATTTTGGTGATCTTGGCACAGATTTCCCCAATTAACTGTACCAGTTCTGCTGAGGTGAGTGTGGGCACTGGGGGAGGGATTAAAGCAGAAGAGCTGTTACCCAGCGCTCATCTACCACATGGGCAAGGTCGCCCTGAGTAACAAGTAGTACAACCACCCTCTTTGATACCTTCTTACTTGGGAACGTGAAAAGGGCCCAATCATTGGCCAGGGGACGTTCCTCAGGACTTACAACACCACAATAATTTTCTTGAGAAAATTATAGAATTCAAAATGGATTCTGATGAAGTATATTAAGATAATACTCTTGGTAAAAGTGTTGGGTAAAGTGGTGTTTTATTATTGAATTCTTAAGGGAATTAAAGTGGGAATTTGCACCCATTCATTGGTTGGCACCTTCTCAATGAAACGGCAGACGTTACAATTGAATCAACCATCCTTGTCTCAGCACTAATGGTCTTCCCCATCTTGGCTAGGATTCCATCATTGGACATCCTTAATACCTAAAATGGAAAGAGTCAGAAAATGTGTCCCTAATATTTTCCTCTCAATCCAAGAAAACTAACTATATTTGGCAAGCGACCTGCTTAGGTAATGAAACTTGTTACTCATAAAGGCAGGTCGCAAACCAACTGATCAATTCACTAGTTGCATTTGGCATTAACCGCCTTGCAACTTGATCCTTAAATTCCCAATCAGTCAGTGATGAAACCTGACCAATCCCAATTGTACACCTGATAGTTGATCAGCTATCAGATGCCACTATTTTGTCAGCAACTCTGCCTGACGAGATCTTAAGCATTGTCTAGCTTGATCCCTAATGGATCCAACCCAGGCAAAAAACCTAAAATTCCATAAACATTGTTACTCAAAATCAGGGTCAACTGACATCCAATTCACTTCGCTTTAGGGAATTATCCCAAGAGAACCCTGGTAGTCTAGCTGGCTGGGAATATGGGCAAAAATCCCAACAAAGAGCGAACTTTCTTTGTAAGTCTACTGCACAGGTTCTGACTTAGTTGTGAGAACAAAGGAGAAGAATAGCTCTATGATGACAACTATCCAGTCAAGTCTTCTTTATAAGTGATTTCAACCCCACTCAGGCATATTATTATGTATTTCTTAAGAAATCAGACAAGGGAAATTATTCCCTTCAAAACTTTATTAGAAATAAAAACAAAATAAGATATTAACTGTAGAAGTCTTTTTTTGATAAATAACAGGGGGATTATAGGTTAGTTGATGCTCAATTTTTGAGCTGGCGCTATGTTTTTTCATTAATTGCCCTCCACAAACTTTAACCCTTGGGGCTGACTTTTGAAAATATTGGGTCCCATATCCTTAATTAGCCCCTGTAGGACAACCTCTATGGGCTGGCGGACATGTATTGGTATAGGAACCAATCACCAAGTTTCTAGAAGCTGCGTTGCTTAAGTTACTCCTACAAAATTAGTGCTGTAACAAGTGTTTTTTTAGCACTAGATGGTCCCAACCTAAAGGGGAGTACCCCGATCTTCTTGCCAGAACAAGTGTTAAAATGTTTGAGTGGCTTTAGATAACCCTCTATTGCTGTGAGCCTTACCATGGATAATCCAAGTTAGAAATTTAAATATTGATTAATCAGCCAACAACTAAATAGAACTACTAACACTGTTGGCAATTATCCCCAAATAAATTAAAATAATAACTGAAATTGTATTTTCATCATTTTATTAATTACAATTATTTCATTATAGGTAACTATTGTCAATCAATATTGTAAATAACATTCTTTATAAAGCCTAACCTATAAACTTGAATAGAAATGCTTCAAATTCTTATAATAAAAATAAGTTTAACTTAGGCCAAGCTGGATAATGTGTTAATATAAAGATTACAACAGTTATAAAAAGTATGGATTATGATATGTTGATCATATTATAATAACTGTTATACAATTACACCACAGGTGAAGTCATGATAAGCTTTCTTTATCTGATTGGTAATGGTATTAACTGTAGCTTTTCTTTCTCATAACAATCACTTTAGTTACTACAATTTGATTAGAACAGCAAATTTGGATAATCACACACAGGAAAGATGGGCGACTTTAATAACAAAAATAATACAACATGGGCGAGTGTCATGGCAAGCGGTGCACTTAACAATGCAACTAAGGGCAAGAAACGCCCTGGAGGGGGACCAGGAACCCAAGCCATATAAAAATCGCAAACTCAGACACCGTCTGGGTTTATGGTATTTACTGTAAAGCACGCACAATACATGTACATTCAATTCAACCAACCTTTGTCAAAGGTGGAACATGGGATCAGACTCTTCCTTGGGGATGAGTCACCAACCCTGTGGGAGAAAACATGTGAGGCACAGCCCTCACTTTTCCCTCACATGGTGTACATAGCCACCAACAACATGGGCTGCAGCTGGATCGATATTGGTTTTGAAACAGCTGATGAAGCTGATGCCGCAGCAAAAATCTGCATGGAAATTGCCCTCCCTGAGGGCAAAAAAATTGTGTGCACCGCATGCACCAGATGAAACAAAGTGAAAACTTTGTTCATCTCCTTTGACTCGCTCCCCACCAACCTTCCTCTTAAGGTTATTTGAGGAGGAGCTCCGCAAAGGTCTTGTGGCCTACAGAGAAATCAAACAACTCAAATTACAGCGATCTTGCTTAATGCCCGACCTGTGCACGGGCAAAGCTATCACCATAATCAACCCCTTCCCAGAAGTGGAAGAGGATTTATCCAATATTCCCCATGCAACAGAATTTCACTTCGCAGATGGGGGCCAGTCAGCTGCATTCTGAGTTACACCGGAACGTGCACCACCCATTTGCAACCACTGTGGCTCAGTGGGACACAAGGAACATGCATGCCCTGTAAAAGAGGGCTTAATAGAAAATGATTTTTGTGAAGAAGCTATGGACAAAGATAATGAAAACTTCGCCAAAATGACTGATGGCCACCACCCATTCCACTGGGGTGAAGATGTACTATACTCCATCATGGACCCAGTTACAAGTAAACAGCGTAAAGCAGCACAAAAAGCCTGCAAGAGAGCAGCAGCTGAAGTGGAGGCACACGTGGAGTCCGCCATTAACCCCAGACAAATTCAGAAGGATTTTTTGTATATTCACTGAACCAACCAATCAGAACAATATGCCCAGGTTAAAAAACTTTCACAGTAACCAGACTGAGCCACAAAGCGTCATCAGTCATGCACATACTGAGGAACAATGCAACCACAATTTGGGTGAAAATGCGGTGTACAATGCAACAAAGTTGAACCTCAAAAATATAAAAACTAATCAACAACCCGCATCAAATCAACATGAGACCTGTGCAGGAAAAGTTGATGCAAATGCAAAAAACTGCAATTCCCTTGAATCATTGGGTCAGATCAAGGGAACCAACATTGGCAGTGAAAGAGTTGGAGTACAGATGCGGAGCATGGCCAAAATGAGCCTCAGTGGGATAGGACTAGAGGGTCCTCCCAACTGCTCCTGAGGCGCCATGGGCACCTCAGTGTTAATAGGGACATTAAACATCGCGGGAGCCAGGGCTCATATGTCCCAAGCCAAAAAGCTGGCATTCCTGCGAAAACCTCTTGTAGACATCTTGGCCATCCAAGAAACCCACTGCCTACAAGGGGAAGAAGAATCCTGGTCAACCAGGGTCGCACCATCACAATCAGTATGGACATCTCACTGTGGGGTGATAGTTTAAAACAACAAAAAATTTAAAATTACAAATTCATCATCACACTTGCATGGTCAAGTCCTGGTAGCAACAATCACATGCCAAGATGAAATAATTTCGTTAGCATGTATCTATGCACCGTGCACTGCAACTGAGAGAAAAAAAAATTTGAAAAAAATTTCTACTCTCACCCCCCACCAGATATCATCATGTTAGGCGATTTCAACTGCTGGGATAACCCCAATACAGATCGATGGCCTAATCTCAGGGGATACCCACCTGGACACATTGAATATCGCATGATGAAGGCATCTCTTGGCTTACAGGATGCTTTTCCCCCCAATTCACCAATCCTTCCCCACATGACAAGACCCAACATACGCGAGGGATTGCTCATATTGAAGAGTTGTATTGATCACATCCTCATCCCACAATCCCACCACTCAAGAATCTCCAAATTTACAACAAAAAAGATCAATTTTTCTGATCACCGATTAGTTATGGTGCAGTTAGCGCCAACCCAATCCCACACACAAGTGTCGCCTTGGAGAAAGCTTCACCCAGAAAATATAAAATTGCCTGAGATATGACTGGGTTGAAAACAAGGCTACAAACCCAGAATTCACAGCCCCATTCACTTCAGATCCCATCGGAACGTGGGAAAATTTCAAGAAAGATTTAAACAAAACCTGACATATTGCATCACGCAAGTACACCGCGGACACAGCCACAATTAAGCGTACCTTGGCAGAACTAGACCACCTGGAAATAAATACTCCAAGATCTGGCTATAGCCCTGATTGGGGACACAAATGGGCAGAAATTTCAGCCCAACTTAACAATCTCATCTTTGAACACCAACACAGAATCAAAGTATCAAACAAAGGTAAGTTCATAAAGGAAGGTGAAACCTGTTTGACATACTTTTTCTGCCAATTCCACTCCTGTGGAAACCAGCCCGCGTGCACACAGGTCCACAAGACCAACAGCACCGTGGCAACTGACCCTGAGGAGGTCAAGAGGGAAGTACACTGCTATTACACCAAATTATATCACAATATGCCAACTGATCCACAAAAAATTAAAGAATTTATTCAAACTGCTAAGATACAAAGTACACCACCAAATTACAATATACTATACCTTATTACATGGGTGGAGCTTTGGGAAACAATTCGCGGTGCACCACGTAGGAAATGCCCAGGGCCTGATGGGATACCCTACAAATTTTACAAAAAATATTTTCAACAAATCGCCCCCCTCCTATTGGCGTCTATAAACCAGAGCTTGTTGGAAACACGCCTATTACCAGGAGGCCATGAATCCTACGTTATAAACCTTGTATAAAAAGGGTGACAAGTTGGACCTGGCCAACTGGCGCCCAATTGCACTCTCCAACACTGACACAAAAATTCTAACAAATATTCTAGCAGCTAGATTAGGCGCAATTGCATCTGACGTTTTATCACCCAACCAGTTTGGGTTTATACCAGGGCGTTCAATCTTGAACAACATACACCCTGTTGCAAACATTTGTCAATCCAAAGCAACTGGTGCCATGGTCTTCTTGGATCAGGAAAAGGCGTATGACCGTGTTAGCTGGCCATACCTAAAAGAATGTCTACATGCCTTCAAACTCCCACCAAGATTCATAAAATGGCCGATGCTCCTAACAGAATCTGCAACCATGGCTGTATGCGGCCCTGGATTCCCAACAAACAACATCAAACCACACAGAGGGCTCAAACAAGGGGATCCCCTCAGCCCACTGCTATACAATTTCAGCTTTGACCCGATCCTCCGAGTAACTGACTCACATCTCATGGGGATAACCGCACAAGGACAACCAACAGTCAAGATACTGGCCTTCGCAGATGACTGCATAGCAGGTATAGCAAACAATGAAGATGCCCGACAGCTGGAACACACTCTAGAGGAATACTCCAAGGTGAGCAATGCATCACTCAACAAAAGGAAGACAGAAATCATCCTCTTAGGCAAATACACAAACAATTGGGCCACAACATCAGAACCTCACACCAACACTCAAAGATAAAACCCAATTATTTTACCCTTTGCAACACCTCCCACCACCACTCCTATACATCACCTTGGAATTTGGCTAGAATTAGGGGGATATGCTAATGAGACAATGGAAAGTAACCTGTTACAACGGGTATTCAAATGCGTAGCCTCCCTCAAGGGGAGAACCCCAGGACTAACAGGACGAGTTACAGTTGCTAACTCGCTCATCCTCCCAATACTGTGGTACCAGGCCCATGCAATAGCCTTCTCACCTACCTTTATAACCTCAATTCGCGCGCTTATCCAGGGCTGGATGTGGCCTGGCTCTCAGCCTCCTATACGGATGGAAACACTATTTGGTCCACGCTCAAGCGGAGGCATGGGACTAATAAATTTTGAGAGCCATGCCAATCACATACTAGGTACCTGGATAAAGAAAATCCTTGCTCCAGACCTCCCACAACAACATTGGTCCAGAGCAGCAAGGACTAACTTTGCACAGGCGCTCAAATTAACCAAACCATATAGTCCACCCAGACTACTTTCATACCTTGCCAAGCACCCTACTGCAACAGGTCCGCATGGAACCTCCCCTCATTTCAAACATATCCTCAGAACTTATCCACCGTATGGGATGGACCATAGAGAATATGGGTACTATACAGGGAAGGGGACGACCCAGCCCCCAATTCAAATTAAGAAACCCAGAAAACTACCCCAAGAGGGATATGCTCGCAACAACCCCAAGCATAGCTAGGATAGAATACCTAGATATGCTGGACATTCCCTATGATTTAACCACACAGAAAGCAATGTGGAAAATGACAAACCACCCACTCCTACAGCCAAGGATAAGAGCAAACGCCTGGCGCTGTTTGAGAAGGACCTATAGGATGGCAGACTGCTCCAACTCCCTCCACAAAACATGTGCAGTATGTGGAGGGGAGGGATCCCTACATTACCGCCTAAAAAATGCCCCCCAACCAAAGCTATATGGCAGGAAGTCGCACTCCTGCTTAAGATCCAAAACGAACAGGAATTCTTAATATCAAAAGGTATCTTCGCGCTCCAGATTGAGTCACCAATCCCATCTACCCTCCTCTCCCTAATAATACCCACTGCAATGTGGACAATACACACAATTGCATTAGATGCGTTCAAGGGCACGATCCCAACCATTCATGGGATTATTAACAGATTCCATGTCCACTTACTAGAGCACTTTTAAGCCTGGCTTTATGGATATATGAGACCAAGACAAAAAGCGCTCATAGAATTATGGTTACCACTCTGGTTCCTCCACACAGACCCTTTCCTTCACACCTGCTCCATATCAGGGGAAACCCCCTCAGAGTAGTGCACCAACCCCCCATACCTGGCAGTCCCGCTGGCAACAGGGGTAACTTGAGTACCCTGGGGTGCCTAATTTTATATTTGTTAGTTATTCTCTTAGTTTCACATATATCGGTAATGTATGTCCCCTGGTCGGCTTACCTCAGTTAAATAAAAATGGTATTAACTGTAAATGAGACTTGTAATATGTGTATTGTCTGTTTTAAAATATTTAACATATAAAGGTCTGGTGCCAGCTTTATCTTCTGTATCATTTTATAAGAAATCATATAGACTGATGACCCAGCATCTCTTATGGCACAAACCTTGACCTTTTGGACTAAGGTTTCTTCTAAGGAATTGATTCTCCATATGAATCAGGTAATACAAAATTACCTTTGCTTGCAAAGTTGGTTTCATATTGCCTCCTATCTTAGTATACTTCATTTAATTTGTTTAAACTATACATTTGTTTAATGGGCTTTAATCAAATAAAAATGAGAATTTGATCATGACGTTGGTATATTTGACTATTTGGAAAACTGAAAAACTTATACCATGTAAGTATTCTTGGGTACTTTATATGCAGGAGTGGCTATAGCTTTCAGATGATAAGGCACTTTTATGACAGGCGTTTTTTTCCAAGATATAATAGATTTAATATCATACACCCTTTCAAACTCATCCTAAGAAGAATCCTCAAAATCTTAACAGAGAAATTGACTAGTAAGAACTCTCTAATACTCGAACAGGTTGCTCCTTGGTTTTTTTAAATTTGTAAGGGACCTCAGGGATATTGTAAGTAAAATAAAGATCTAAGGCATCTCCTCTTTTCCCTGCACTAGAAATTTGAAGTTTAAGAATAGAAAGTCTTTATCCTAATGACCTAGTTCATGAAATATGAACAGGTTAATGTTTAATAGTATTAGCTGAAGTTTCTTCCATATTTTAAACTTTTTGTTTCTGAAAGATGGATGAATTACCTTGGGCTTATACAGTTTTGCTAAATTATACTGTAATTTCTTTATATCCAATATGGTCTTAAATGACTTTTCCACAAACTAAGACGCATTTTAAGAAGAGTTAAGTTTAACTCTGAGTCAAACATGATATTAGCATCATTAATTTAAGCATCTGCTAGTCATAAAATACTTTGCATCACATATAAAACTTTTTTAAATTGGGCAACTGTTTGATTATTGTTGAGTCAGTTTACATGAGAGCTTACCTTTATACTCAAGATCTTTTAAATCAAGACACTTTAATAAGGACGTCAAAGACTTCTTTCCAAGTGTGGAGTTAGTCCTTATGTGGCACCAAAACTTCCTTTGGCATTGTTGGGATTTACAATAATGAGCAAGTCAAAATTACTGGTCCCAAATTGAGCCAAGACAGATTGACTTTCAAACCAATGTGATTAGAAACTTACCATAAATTTGCCAAAAAGATCAAACATTAAGCATCACGCATATGAGAATCTATGGAAATCCTTTCAGGAATCCCATCCCTGTTTCTTAAATTTTGAGAGGTGTGGCCCCCACTACTGCAGTCATGAGGACGATGCAGCACAAAGAGGGTGACAACCAGGCAGTTAATTCAGAAGGCAATGAAAGATCCTGATCATATGGGGCCATAAAGGTCCTAAAGGCATCATGTACCTACATGCCCTATAGATATAAACACTTTCTAATTGGATAAAGTATTCTATATTCACCCCTTATTTCCGTTTTTTGTTCTCTACACTAATTTTCAGCTTTGATCCCATTTATAACTTTGTTGTCAGTCAAGAGAACTGTTATACTGAGAAAAGTGGTGCTCACTACAGGGGGCTCTGAGATGTCCAAGTAGAGATGTCTATCATGAACAATGGAGAATACTAGCGGGCAAGAAAGTCAACCTGCTGATAAGTCAAGAAGCATCGCTTGATGGATTAGTACCTCAAGATATGAATTACTGCCCACGCAGCCTAAAGCTTATAATTTCAGGACAAGTTCCAGTTTACTCTACCTTCATTTGACGGTGATCAGCACCAACTTCAGTATGATAATCTTAACATAATTATTCAACAGTTATAGATGGCGTTTATTACGTGGAAGGCTGCTCAAGTCACTACTGTGCTTCTTTGGTGCCTTCTACCATGTGGGATTTATATACCTATGCTAACTACTAGAGGAAGATCTGACCTTAGGGGAAGAGCGCTATCTTTAAAATTTTGTACATCCTGCCATTCATCACCTCCTACAGTTAGTTAAGTTGCACCATCATGAAGTCTCCTGACAACTAGGGCTTATTCAAACTTTACACCCCATGTTGTCCATTTTTATATTGCGGCCTCCTCATTTATTAACAAAAAATTAAAAGCCATTGCCAATAACCAATGATTCATTAACGAAGCCAAAAACCAGATCTCAGTGTTAGATAGCAGAATTTCATGCCACCTCAATTACTAGAATCTGCAGACTGTCCAACACTTTGGGCTTCTTGGAACCAACGCCACCACTAAGTCAAAGACCTGGTACAAACTCTCAAGCAACACAATTAAGAGGTGACCTCTCGAGACTTCACCTATGGGAGTGAAGAGCCTGAAGAGCCTAGGGGGCCAGAAGGTCCCAAAATGTCCTGAGGACTCAAAAAGGCCAGAAGGTCCCTGCAAGCCTCAAGGGCCCTCTAGCCCTGCAGTGCTAACTCCTGGTGACCCTGATGACCCTTAGAAATGATGTTTTTGTAGCCCTAGCCGCCTTATAAGATCAAATCTCTAATGTGTACCAAGGATGTATACTCTGAGAGGATGGAGTCCCTCAACCCTAGGGTATTGATTGAGGCCTTGTCAGATGAAATGTATAATTTTAGCGCTTCCACCAAACATTCTGATAGTCACATTTCCCAGCTCAAACAAACCTGCTGAGGGTTTGACACCTTCTTGAATAACCTAGAAATTCATATTCTACTTCAGCATGCCGATATCTAAGCCTTAAAAGAGCTTGTTGCTCACAAGGCTTCCATTTCCTCCCTCAACAGAAACTGGGACGATATCCAAGAGGACCTTGATGATTTAAGATGGTATTTGGATCAGCAGGCCCCCATGACTATTTAGAAACTGAGATTTTTGAGCCTGTACCAATTGTTGGTGTTAATACACTCTCCACTTCCTTGTAGCTAATTTCAAACCTAGTTTTAAGGAGAAGTTCCCCCTTGGCCAGGAAAGCATCGCCTCTTTCCTAAATTCATATGATAGTTCCATGGAAGAGGCCACCTACTGGCAAAAAATGAAGCATATTCTCTCTCTGAATTAACAGCACTGCTCAGGAATCGTTTATCCCCATATAAAATAAAGCCACACTGCTGTGAGAAGGTCCGGATGGCCTTGGTCTAAAAATTTAACAGCAATCAAACCCTGGCTAATCAAAAACAAGCGTTCTTGGGTATCCACCTTGAATAAAAGGGAGAGTTTTGTGGAATTTGCCAGCCATTTCTCAGCCCAAGTGCAACTCTTAGTTACCACAAATAGTATTACCTTGGATGGTGCCACTACTGCTGTCATCTCCACGTTGGGGTCTTATCCTGAGGTTCAGATGCATATGATTGACCAAAAGAATGGTTTCACGTGCATTCTCAAACTCAAGGAAGCACTTAACGAGATCCCTGAGATGACCATAAATCCTAAGGCTACTTCTTCTTCCCCCTCCAACCGTCCTCAGGTCCATGCTGTTGAAAACCAGAAGAATCCTCGACAACAATGCACTTATAGCAATGGCTTCTGACACAGCGCCAAGACATGCTGGCAATGACTTGCTGAGGAGGCGGGAAAAGGGACGTCAGTTTTAAGGATGAGGGGCTCCATGCTGACATCTCCACTATGCCTCAAGAATCATTATTGTACTCTAAAGAACCTGGAGCTTTTGTACATAATTTAGAAGTTTCAGTACCCATTGATAATAAAAAACTTGATACTGCTTAAGCTTCTTCTGATGACTCTGTCATGTTTCTCGCGCTACCTCCTTAGCTTAGAAGTCTGGTTGCCCACGTCGCTGTTTGAGTTCATATGATCATGGTTCTTGTCATAATCTACAGTGGTTCCCTCATGAACGTTATCTCATCCAAGTTGATGAAACATATCAAGGTCTCCCAAGACTTGCTGCATTATATGGAGTACAGCACGACTAGACTATAGTGTACATTATCCATAAGGACGTATCCTTCCCTACCTATTCGATTTGGAAAGCTTTCTGTAGGTACCCCTACCATCATGCTGGATAACTTAAGATATGAACTCCTTTTCAGAAATTAGTTTCTCTGAGACTACCCTGCAGTGGTACATAATGATGAAGTATATTATCCCTACTGGGACCTTGGGTTCCCCTAATCTTTAAAAATCCCATGGCTCCAAAGTAGAGGTTAAGGCCTAGGCATGCCTACTAGAGAATGAGAGCAAATTGATTAACTTGAGTAACACATAAGGGGCTCTTGAGTCTGGTTGACCTTGCATGCCATTGATGGCAACGAAGGCTTGCCAATCTATTTACCTAGGATGACAACTATATCTCCAAAGTCTCAAGATATTGTCAATACCCTGATCCATGTTAACCTCCTGTGAAAATTTATTTGGTCTGGTTATTATTTGGCCAATAACCCAATAAACTTATTAATTGCATAGTTCAGTTCTTATGAAATTCTTCCACGTTGTACTGTTGTTGGCATAATCAGCTTATAATATTATGATAACTATTATCCATAATTGAATGAAATTTTTAGATTTTGGACCAACGCTTGGCCAGTATTTCTGCTCAAAATACTTAAGATGTCTCAAAATAGGGATTCATTTCCTCATACTGCACAACCCAATCTTCTCTGAGATTCCCTGGTGACAGTTTCTCCAGTTTGACACACAGTGGCAGCAATCCCTGATTTGTTTCTGCTTCTTCTCTGGATCTCCGCTCAGATCCTTACTCTTTTCCTTAAAGAGTCTCCCAATTATCGCACACAACAATAATATCCCTGAGAAAGAATAGAACAAATGAATGCTGATAAAGTTTACTACTTAAACTATATACTGGATAAAAAACCTATTTTTTATTATTGGTGAATTCTAGAGAATTTATATTGAGGGATTCAGCACCCAATCCCAAGTTGATACCTCTTCAATGAAACGGAAACTGTTACCATTAAATTACCCATTCTTGTCTCAGAAGTGATGGTCTTCCCCATCCTGGCTAGGATTCTGTTATTGGACATCCTCAAGACCTAAAACGGAAAGAGTCAGAAAACGTGTCCCTAACATTTTCTCTCAATCCAAGCGAACCAACCATATCTGGCTAGCGACCTGCTTAGGTAATGGGACTTGTTACCCATTAAGTCATGTCATGAACAACTGATTGATTTGCTAGTTGCAGGCGGCATCACTCACCTCACAACTTACTATTTACATTCCCAATCAGTCAGTGATTAAACCTGACTGATCCCAATTAATACACCTGATAGTTAATCACTATTAGATGCCCCTATTTCATCAGCAACTCTTCCTGACAAGATCTTAAGCATTTGTCCGGTTTTATCCCTGATGGTTACAACCAGGAGAATATCCTAAAATCCCCCAAAAATAGTTACTCCATTATCAGGGTCAACCAATTTCCATTTCACCTCACATTAAGGAAGTATCCCCTAGCGATTCCTAGTAATCTAGAAGTCTAGGAATATGGGCAAAAATCCCAACACCTCCCCTCTATATACCTGCTGGAGATTCAAGGTATAGATAAAACGTTCACCAAGGAGGTTCTAATCTGTACAAAGGGGTTCTATATAAGACCTATGCCAGATCTATATTCGTGTTGTTGGCTAACCTTACTGTCAAACCTAGGTAGTAGGCCCAAATATCCCGCCACATATGTCTGCCTTCTACCAGTAGAGGCTTTTGATGAAGTACGCAATTTTGGAAGCCTGACGGATTTTGGTTTGGAGATGCACCCATCAGAGGCTATGGTTGACACCTTATTGGAAAGGATCTCACTGAAGACCAACAGTGAATAGTTCAAATGTTATTGAAAGAGCAATAAGCCCTTTTTTGGCCTCGCCCTATGACTTTTATAAATATGTTTGGGGTTCTACATCATTTGGATACTGGGGATGCTCCCCATTTAGTCCTGACTTTACTGAAAAAGTAAGGTTGAAGAGTCCCAGGTGGCGGTAGAACTCAAACAACTACTTGAAGCCAGATTATTGGTGCCTTCTTGCAGCCCTTTGGCCTCCCTCTCATTGGTTTTGAAGAAGGATGGCAGTCATTGGGTGTTGATGGACTATTGTTGACTCAACTACATCACCAAGAAAGACAGTTATCATTTGTCTAAAATCTATGACTATCTTAGCCTGCTCACTGGGTCATGATAATTTTCTGCGATGGACCTTGCCAGTGGGTATTAGCAAGTGGAGCTCATCCACAAAGACTGAGCAAGGTGTGCACTCTTAGAAAAAAGCTATCTAAACCCATGAAGATGCCCCAGGGAATTTTTATACGCTGGACACCTTCCAACACGCCATGGACGGAATTCTTGAAAATTTGAAGCTTTAATGTGTCCTCATATACCTTGATGACATCACTGTCTTCTCACAAACTTTCAATGGTCACGTGGAGCACTTTTGGAAGTCTTCAAGTAGCTTAGGAAGGCTTTGATAAAGTTTAAGACTTTGAGGTGCTCCTTTTTCCAGTCCTAATGGAGTTCTTTAGATATTAGGTGTTGAAAGATGGCATCCAACCCATACTGGACAAAGTTGACGCCATTGAAGAGATGTCACGCCCCCAGATCTTGAGGGATATTTAAATGTTCCTTGGCATGGTGGGCTATTATTTTCAGTTTATCCCTCGGTTTGCAAACCTGGCTGAGACTCTATTTCACCTCCTGCTGAATAACGTGCCTTTTTGAGTGGCGGCTTGAACAAGAACAGGATTTTAATGCATTAAGGACCGCTCTTTATACTAAACACGTTTTAGTCCATCCAAGTTTTAATCAACTTTTCTGTTATTTATGGATGTGAGAAATGTCACTTTTGAGGCCATCTTATCCCAGAACAATGAAAAATCAGGTTGATCATCCAGTAACTTATTTAAGTGAGACCTTAAGCAAGGCCAAATGATACTATAGCATTACTAAAAGGAATGCCTGGCTGTCTTGTTAGCAATCAAGCACTTCTGGCTTTATCTCTATGGAACCCACTTCACCATCATAACTGATCATTTCACTCCAGTGGCTGCAGTAAATGAAGGACCCAGATGGGTATTTAGCAAAATGGGCCTTAAGACTGCAGAGAATCGTTTTCACTATTGGCCATCACATGGGAGCAATTAACCAGAATGCTGATGGTCTCTCTAGAATGCAGGTGCTGGCTGACTTAACCCCCAAGGAAGAGCAACTGTATGCTATAATCAGCTGATAAGAGTAAAGGGAATTGGAAATCCTGAGATCCAAACTGAACTCTGAAGGATAACTATAGACGTTCAGATCAAGAATGGGATGCTATATAAAAGGTTCAATAAGAAATAGATCCCCTACATCTGCACCTCTTCCCCAAAATGATGTTATCCTAGAGGGGCAGCAACTGTGGGACACGTGGCTGTCATGGTTAGATGACTTAATAGTGGGAACTGATGCTAAAGATAAGGCTGGGAGACAGGAGGCCCACAAGGTGAAACTTTAGGCTCTTCCTGACCTTCAACACACCTTAGATCAACGCTGGGTGCAAGCCAAGCATGCCCAGGTTGATACTAATGGGTTGCAAAACGCCCAGCCTCTTATCTTGGCCCAGGCATTGAAACAAACGATTTATGTTACAAATGAAGACAGTTTGAATTGGTTAATTGGAGAGAAAGGGTTTGAATCCCGTTCAAGTTATGAAATTTTAAGTTCAGGTAAAATACGGCTTCAATCAATTAACAAGTGAAGGCACTTTCAGTTTATTTTACAAAAATGGATGGAAGCATCTGTTTATTGGAGCGTCAAGGCTTGGGTGCATTTCTGCAGAACCTTAATTTCCCCAACCCACTTTAAATACATTTTTTGTGACCAACATTCCTCGTTGGTTAACTTTGCTTAAATAAAATTACCTGTTAATTTGCGTTTTACTCATGGTTCCTTGGGCGAACTTTGTGGCGGACCTCTTCAGGGAAGTCTTCACCTATGTGGGCCACTACCTTTTATCACAATTTACCAAAATCCCAGGTGCTCCCTTGGGCCGCCCAGGTCCCCTCCAGATCGAGGCACCCAAGCCCCTGACGCCAAGTTACACTTGATTATGTACTCCCTCTGGGATCCACTCAAGCTGTTATGTTTCTCACTTACCTGGTACTATATATTGTGCTCTACACCTTTACCTGGGGTACCTTTTGCACAGGCACCATTTGAGGTGTCTTCTTTCCCATTATTCTAATGGCTAGTTCCCTAGCAATGTGGGTTTGCATCCCACATCACCTTACTGGGAACGAGAGAGTTACAGACACTCTCTTGACATTAGTCGACCAACCTTTTTATTATATGTGCATAAGAATTATCCATGTGGGACTTTCATTATTAGTAAATTGGGTGCACTGGCCCTTTGTCACTGCCACGATGGTGCTCACCATAGTTTTCTCATTTGGTTTTTTATTGGTGCATCTTGGCATTATTCTTGCAACTACCAATTGGGAAGTGCCCACCCTTCCTGCTCATAACTGGTGGTCTCACAAATTTTGCGAATTTAATGTCATGATTCCCCACCTTTCTCCCAAGATTTACTCAGAAATTCGACAGGCCTTAGCTTCCCTTGAGTCAAAACCCTCGTTAGGGAAAAATAATTCTTCTAGTTCATGTCCACTTTTGCGAGGAGTGGATCTGTTGTCCCAATTGTCTCCCAAGGCAGGTGACTGGGTTTTTGCAGTATTCCGCACACAGCCGCTCTTGTGGCAAACAATGGAGGGTTTGGAACAGGTCTTGGAGCAGAATCGACCTGATGAAGCATCCCTCCATTCCTTCTTTGAGTTCTTTTCTCTGCGTCAAGTGGGTCAGCTGATGAAAGCATACTTGAGTGAATTCTGTGAAAGAGCCCAGGCTTTGCCATTAACTGATGAGGTTAAAACGTCATTTCTCCGTTTGACCTTGGACATATCGATGCAAAACTCCCTAATTTGGCAGTCACCTCCTTCCAATTTCGATCATCTTGTCAAAACTCTTCGGGGTAGTTTCCCCACCCCAACCTGGAAGGGGCCAGGTAATTTGGCCATCATCAGATCAAATCATATAAATATGGAAGCCAAAAAGTTGCGCGCGCCTCTTAAAATGAGGGAATCTTATCCTTCTAATCCTTTGACTTCTTCTAAATTTGGAACTGTACAGGGGTCTAGCCCCAAGAATGAAGTAAAGGTTTCAGATGATTCCGCCGCGATGATGTTACCCATGCTTGTCCCTATAATTATTGCATCCTTGACTAGTGATATTTCCTCGAATTGTGAGATGCTTCCCAATGATTTCCTCCCCATCTCGGCAGAAATTGGGAACATCAGAGGGTCCAAACCCAGATTTAACAAAGAAAAGGATTCCACTATCATTTTTTCTCCCCAACATGTTTATGAGGTGCATGATGAGGCATCGGCTCTGGGCTTGGGGGTGATGGCCCTGGATAGAAATGCACACTGAACCCTCAGAATGAGTGTGGGTTTGTTAGAGCTGGAAAATGCGTTTTATAATGTGAGAAATTTATCCCAGAACGATCCGTTTATATGCTCATATGGTCTGGGTGAGGAACCTATTTCAGTATATCAGATTACTCCTGGGAACCCTCGTTTGACCCCTACCATGATCAGGGGTTCTCAGGAAGTTGAAAAAGAACTTCGTTATAAATATAAAGATGTATATGCACCTGCAGAAGGTGTGGTGGGATGACCATCTAGTACTAAAAAAAAAGGTGTGGTGGGATATATGGCCTCAGTAGTAAGAGTGGCCCAATATCCCTCCCCTTCTATGATTCCAAAACATACCCTGATGGCTTGTTCAAGCCAGAGGAAGAATTTTCTGGTGAATTTGTGGCGTTTTCTGCGTTTAATAAATCCCATTCTGGATACTTCTTGTTGACTGCTACTCTTACATCCTCTTATGGAAAGTTCAGCACAACTATTTTGGTGGATACTGGTGCCTTGGATTATTTTATTGACCAAAACCTTGCTGAATACCTTGAATTGAGTTACTCACCAGGTGATATGGTTAGAGATAGGGCTTCTCAAGGTATCCCCACACTGAACGTCATGGAGTCAGTCGATTTCCAGGTAGGTTCTTATCTATTGTCTGACCAGTTTCAAGCTATCAGAAACCTCTTGTTCCCCATTATTTTGGGTGTTGAGTGGTGATGGAAGTTTGACGTCAGAACTAATTTGAAAGAAAACACTTTATCCTTGTCTTTGACAAACGGTCACCAGTTGATTGTTCCTTTGTCTGAGGATAACGCCCAAGGCAAATTACCTCATTGGCCCAATGTTCCCAGTCCATATATTGCCCCTTTGCTGAAGCCCACCGTGGGACTTTCCTTACCTTCCTGTTTGGAGGAGTTGGCATCTTCTTTTGATGCAGCTTCAGCTAGTACGCTACCAGAACATTCTGAGTTTGATTGTGAATTTAAACTCACTGTGGATCTGATGCATATTTCTTCCTCCATATACCCATTGACTGTCCGGGAGGAAGAGGTTTTAGATGTATGGGTGAAGGAGCAGTTGGCCAAAGGTGCCATCTTTCAGCGTACCTTCCCTGTTTGCTCCCCACTTCTCTTTGTGGAGAAAGCTGATGGAACTTTATGTCCGTGTGTTGATTATGGAAATTTAAACAATGTGACTATACCTGACCTCCATCCCATCCCTTTAGATTCCCAGATTGCACGCTATGTGGAAAAAGCAAAAGTTTTCTCCAAGTTAGACTGCCTCAATACATTCAATCAGATCCGGATAAAGAATGGCCAGGAGTGGTTAACCGCATTCTGCACCAGAAAAGGGACTTCTAGTTCCGGGTTATGCCCTTTGGGCTTAAGAATGCCCCTGCCATCTTTCAACGCCGCATTGATGCTGCGTTGGAGGACTTGTTGGGGGTATGTGCAGCTGCCTACATGGATGACATCCTGGTGTTTCCCCCAATCAGAAGTCACATGCAGTACACCTTTGACAAGTAGTGGAGAGATTGAGGGCCGCTTGCCTTACCCTCAAGATTAGTAAATGCGAATTCTTCAAGTCCCAGGTTACTTTTCTGGGCAACGTCGTTTTTGACCAGGGCCATATGATAACTACAGACAAGGAGAAGGCTATTCGTGAGTGGCCTACCCTGACCTCAGTCAAGGAATTGAGGAGCTTTTTAGGGACATGTACATTCCTCAAGAAGTTCACACCCTATCTCTCTGAGGTGGCAGCACCCTTATATAAGGCTAGCGGTGCCAAGGTGCTTCAGTGTTTCCCTGTTTTGGAGGATGCTTTCCAAGAAGTGAAGTGCACCTTGTTATCCACATCCATCCTTCGCCATGTTGACCCTGCAAAGGAGTTCATTGTGTCCTCAGCTGCTTCCAACTTTGCCATTGCGGCTGCCCTGTTACAGGTGGGTGAAGATGGGTCTGACTATCCAGTGGGATACTTTTCTAGGAAAATGTCTCTGCATGAGTTAAACTACGCCGTATATGACAAGGAGTTATTGACAGTGGTGGAGGCGCTGATTTATTGGCATCACCACTTACATGGCTCCTCTCAACCATTCCAGGTATGCACAGACCACCAAGCCCTGTTGTACTACCATGCTCCACATGTGCTAACACCACGTCAGACCCATTGGCATGAGACCCTTGCCCTATTTACTCTTCCTATGAGTTCACCAAGGGCAAGGAGAATGGTTTGGCGGATGCTTTAAGCCGCAACCCTGCTTTGGCTCCCAATCCAAAGGAGATAGAGATTCACAACACCCGGTTGATGATTCCACTGAGTATGATTCTGTCTCAACTTCTTAAGTCTAGGGTACATCCGCCAGCGCTCATGCCTCTGGAAAATGCAGCAGAATATTGTATGTTTAGGAAGGTAGTTCTTTCTCAGCCGTTATCAGCCAAATATGCTGTTGGTCTCGCTAAGAGCGCCCTAAAACAGGAGGACTTATCCAGGGGTTATCACATGAAGATGAGATGGTATGGTTTCAGGGGCTCATATGGGTTCCTGCTGGACCACTAAGCCTGGAGATCATCCAGGACCATCATGACGGAATCGCTGTTGGTCATCCTGGGAAAGCAAAGACCTTGGAGTTGATATAACGCACTTACAATTGGAAGGGCTTGCCTGTTCAGGTAGGGCGGTATTGAAAAGAGTGCCTGATCTGCAATCACATGAAACCCAATTGGCAACCTTTAGCAGGGTTGTTGGTACCAGTCCAGAAAGCTGAAGGGCCCTGGCCTTCCCTATCAGTGAATTTCATTGTGGAGTTACCAGTTTCAGATGGGTATGATGCAATAATGGTAGTGGCGGACCGCTTTACAAAGTTCTCCCACTTTATTCCTTGTAGAACAACCATAACTGCTGCTGAAATGGCCAGGCTCTTCGTCACCCATGTATTTGCGCTTCATGGGGTTCCTCAAGAAATCATTAGTAACCGGGGACCCCAGTTCACCTCCATTTTTTGAGAAGGTTTGTTTAAAACACTTCAGATTCGCCCATGCCATTCAACTGCATATCACCCCCAATCAGATGGGCATACTGAACGGGTGAACCAGTGCTTGGAACAATTTCTGCGTTGTTACACCACCGTAGACCATTCAGATTGGGTTCCTCACCTTCCCATGGCCCAGTTTAGCTACAACAACACTTTGCATTCATCAATTGGTTGTTCACCCTTCTTTGCTAACCATGGTTTAACCCTGGTTTTAACATGGAGCCCAGATGTGGCTCCAAAGTGGAAGCGGTGCTGGACTTTGCTAAGACTCTCAAGAAGGTCCATCAGGGGGTGTCCACAAGTTTGGAGGCGGCTATGCTGGTTTATAAGGAGAATGCCAATTGAAAGCACCGAGTGGGTCCAGCATACAAGGAAGTGGATCTCGTGATGCTTGATGCTCGCAACATCCCTATCAAGCAGCCATGCAAAAAGCTGGGTCCAAAGAGGATTGGTCCTTACCATTTAGTTAGAAAGGTGGGTCATGCCTCATACCAGTTGGATCTTCCCTCTGCGTTTCAGATCTTCTCCATCTTTCATGAAACAAATTGACATTGTTTGAGGGCCCTCCACCTGTGACTCCTGAGGCTTATTTTGTGGATGGGGCGCCAGAATGGGAAGTGGAGGAAATAGTAGCCTCCCGCCGGGTTAAGCGATGCCTTGAGTACCTTGTATCCTGGAAGGGGTTTGACGCAGCAGAGAATAGTTGGGTGCCAGCATGGGATTGTGTATATGCCCAAGACCTGATCAAATCATTCCATAATCGTTTCCCTGAGGCTGCAGGATCTCATCCTAAGCCGGCCATTGCTGCTATGAAGTTGCCACCAGCACATAAGAACTTCTCCTTAGCAAACGCCCCTGGAGGGGGGTGGAGCCCAAGAAGGAGGAGAGAGTAATATCATGGTTAGATGACTTAATATTGGGAACTGATGCTAAAGATAAGGCTAGGTGACAGGAGGCCCAGAAGGTGAAACTTCAGGCTCTTCCTGACCTGAAACACACCTTAGATCAACGCTGTGTGCAAGCCAAGCATGCCCAGGTTAATACTAATGGGGTGCAAAACGCCCAGCCTCTTATCTCGGCCCAGGCATTGAAACAAACGATTTATGTTACAAATGAAGACAGTTTGATTTGGTTAATTGGAGAGCAAGGGTTTGAATTCCGTTCAAGTTATGAAGTTTTAAGTTCAGGTAAAATACGGCTTCAATCAATTACTCAAGTGAAGGCACTTTCAGTGTATTTTACAAAAATGGATGGAAGCATCTGTTTATTGGAGTGTCAAGGCTTGGGCGCATTTCCGCAGAACCTTAATTTCCCCAACCCACTTTAAACACATTTTTTGTGACCAACATTTCTTGTTGGTTGACTTTTCTTAGATAAAATTACCCGTTATTTTACGTTTTACTCATGGTTCCTTGGGCGAACTTCGTGGCGGACTTCTTTAGGGAAGTCTTCACCTATGTGGGCCACTACCTTTTATCACAATTTACCAAAATCCCAGGTGCTCCCTTGGGCCGCCCAGGTCCCCTCCAGATCGAGGCACCCAAGCCCCCTGACGCCAAGTTACACTTAATTATGTACTCCCCTCTGGGGTCCACTCAAGCTGTTATGTTTCTCACTTAACTGGTACTATATATTGTGCTCTTCACCCTTGCCTGGGGTACCTTTTGCACAGGCACCATTTGAGGTGTCTTCTTTCCCATTATTCTAATGGCTAGTTCCCTAGCAATGTGGGTTTGCATCCCACATCACCTTGCTGGGAACGAGAGAGTTACAAACACTCTCTTGACAGTGGCAGTAAAGAAGACTCACGATTGGATATTGCCATGATGTTACTGTGATAAAGTGGCGGAAACCATACAAGAGGTCCTGAAAGCTTTTATGACTTGAGATCCCAGGATTGGGCAAGTCCTCAAAATTAACACTCATTTATTTCCCTGAAAGGTCCTTTCAATGTCATTAGCATTGATGTAGTAGGCTCTCTTACCACTGGGCTGCATGGCCTAAGTATCCTCCTAGCCATGGACCATCTAACCAAATGGGTCAAAGAGATTTCAGTCCCCACTTCCACTACAAAATCAATGGCTCTCTTCCTTATTCAATCCGTTTCACCCAGCATGGATGCCCAAAAACTTTATTTTTGGACAATGGGTTAAATTTTACCTCACAGGTAGTCCAAGAACTTACATCACTTTTTGGTACTAACCAGATTTTCGCCTCCAAAAAAAAAAAAAAAAAAAAAAAAAAAAAAAAAAAAAAAAAAAAAAAAAAAAAAAAAAAAAAAAAAAAAAAAAAAAAAAAAAAAAAAAAAAAAAAAAAAAAAACCTTACAACCCATCAACCAATGGGGTGGTGGAACGTGCTAACAGAACCCTTGCCTCTATTTTATGGAAGATGGCTGCCTCTGATCTACTCTCTGGAAACATGATCTACCCAGCGTTTTTCTGCTTACAAAATAAGCTATCACAAAGTTATCAAGGTGTCCCCCTTTGAATCTCAATATGGGCGTGCTCTCCAAATTACCAAATAGCGTTCAGCCATTGTTAAAGACTTTCACTCCTGAGAGCTCTGATAAATCATGAGGGCCTTAGCTGTTAAAGTTGTCCAGCTTCAGGCCCTAGCCATGTGAGGCATTGTCATACCACAGAAAGGGAGACAATTTTGACTCAATTCTAGCTGACTCTCCTCCACAAATTTTTCAACAAGCTGACCTCATTCTCTTTTATCACCATTGAACTGCAGGTTGACAGATTAAGCTTGCCATTCTTTGGTCTGGATCTTATAAGGTCATTCATAAGGTGAACTCAGAGTGCTCCATCGCTGACATCAATCAGGTACAGTTGTGAATTAAAGCATGGCCAATTCCTTTGGCCCTATACCCCCCTATGACAGGATCTTGATGGTGGCGTTGTCAGGATTAAAGATTATGAGTGAGTCAAAAGCCCTGCTCCTTTATTGAGTCTCAACAGATTAACTCTCAAACTAGTGCAATTGGAACCTTACATTGAAGGCGCCAAAGCATAAGATTTGATCAGGAAGCATCATGCATATGAGAATTGATGGAAATACCATTAGAAATTCCCCACTTTCTGATCATGAAAAGCATATACCACACTGCTGCAGTCATGAGGATTCAGCACAATGAAGCTGTGACTAGGTGGTCAATCCAGAAGCCAGTAAAAAATCATTCTTGTATGAGCCCACAAAGGTCCTTGAGGCACCATGTCCTTACACACCCTATAAATATTGACACTTTATAGCTCAATAAAGTAGTCTATATTTACCACATCTTTCCATTTTTTGACCTCTCCATTAGCTTTCAGCTCCAAGTCCATTTTCAAAAGTCAGAATTTAAATTGAATTTAATAGTAAATTTAGTCGATCCTTTGAAGCTCACTTAATTGATTGACAGTTGTAGATTTTACACTGAAATCCAATAAATAAATAATATAGGACTTAACCTTTATTAGATGTTTAAAGGTCCAATTAAATTCACTGGTGTTGAAACTTTGACAATTTGGAGATGGTTCAGAGGTCATGTGTGCTCAATATACTAACTATTGGATTTCACACTGAAATCTAAAGTTAAATATGACAATTGAACTTCAAAGAGTAGATGGTACTGAAAGGAAAGTTACTTTATTATTCAAAATACTTAGGTATTTATATTATAATGAGGTTTTTATATCAAATAATTGATAAAAAAATTTCTATCAGATAACTGATCTTATTAATTATTAGATCTTATAAGATCAATAATAAACAAGATATCAACTTTGTTAAAAATTGTAGCATTCTCAAAATGATAATTATGCTTAGTTGGGAAGGAATTAATTTCTTTGTAAGTCATAAAACTTGATTATGATATTGGGAATAAAATTATATGTGTCTAGATATCATTTGATATGGAAACATCAGTGCACTGCACAACAGTATAAATAGGATTGAAATCTGGTGCACCGCGCATAGGTAGATTAATAAAGATAAATATATAAATATATATAACCCAAAAAAAAGGGGTCTGTAAAATGAGCTGCCTTTCTTCAATAAATCTTAAAATCTTAATGTTTTTGAAACTATTTATTGTAAGTTAACATGGGATGGGATATCTAGTCAGTTATATAACTCAAAAACACTTATGCTTATGAGAAACCACAGGTCAAGGCTTTACCCTAAATTAGGGTAAATCCCAACAGAGCCACACCAAGCCTTGACCTAGGGTGACAGCTTTAAGCAATCAGGTAGATCTTGGAGTTGATGCATTCAATATTGCAGAGGTTGTGAGGATGGTTAATCCACAACCACCGTAACCATTGCATTTAAAAAATTTCACAATAATTTTGATAGATTTAAAGTTACAAGCAGGGTCAAAACAGGTTTAAAATCATCTCACAATGGTGCAACACAATTTTGAATCTAAAAATTATTATATAAAGTGAGGCTAGCTGAGTTTGAGCTAGAAGAAGGTGCCAATAACACAAAAAACCTAAAGAAGCTAATTTGTTTATTGAGTCCATTCAGGACTTTGGATATAAGAATAAGTGATGAATCAATGACATAAATTTGTCTTTGATGGGTATTGTTGGCAAGCAATTATTTCCACCGTTAAAGTTGAATTTAGCAATTTGAATTATTTTGAATATGTCAGGGGGTCTGATCTGCGTTTAATTAATTGATATCATCTCCAGATGTTATAGCGGCAAAACTCACTGTTACAACAGAAGAACCAAAAAATTTTAATGTAATTAATATTTTTAAAGTGAGTTTAGCCCAATGTGAATTAGGAGTGACATTTTTATCTGTTGATGTTGATGTTTATGTTATTAATTGATTTTGAAACTTTTTATGGCCAGGTGGAATATTGCAAAAGGATAAAAACTCATTTAGTTGACAATCTGATGGTTGATGGTGAGGCGTTACATCATTCATACATTTTGATTTGATCTTCTCCATTAAGACAATAGAACTCTGAGAAATATCAAAGGTTTGTGTTTGTAACTTGATGGGAGCAACCATGTCTTTGATTGTATTGAGATGATCAGCAGAAAAGACATCATCTTTCCCAACTCAGATAATTTAATTAGAAATATTTTCATCAGCTGGGAGGTAAACATTTCCAATGCAAGTGAGTCATTCAGGTTGACTAGCTTAAGGCCATATTTAGCTTAAAGGTTACCTTGTAGTGTAGATAATTTCTTCTGATATTAATTTAATTTATATAGGTGTTCAACCATTAATTAGTCCTAAGAGTAAACAAACCTAAAAGCCAAAAGTCATTTCCATGAGTGATATCTTCCCAGGCTTCCTTTCTTTTGGTAACCCATTCATCTTGTAATGCATTGACTTCTCCTTGTAAAAAAATATAGCCTTTTCCAATCTTTTCACTTTATGGTGGCTTTGTTGCTCAATGACATCTTTTTAAATTCTTTAGGCACATCTAATAGGGCGAGCAGTTGCTTAAGGTGTCTGGCCATTCTTAAAATGAACAAAGTCTCCTGGCTACACTCAAAAGATAGTTTTTAAAGTTACTCTTCACAGACACTTCATCTTGTTAATTTTAAAGTTGATATTGCAAAAGATCAAGGTTAATTAAAGTAGTTTTACTCTCCATAATGTAATATTAATTTTGTCCATAGTTAAATTTAATATTTATAGTGACTTGGAAGGGACCTGGCAGGGAGAACTAGTGTTGGAATTTGCAGTGAATTAAATAATAAATTTGTTTAATCCTTTGAAGCTCACAATAATTGGTTGGACAGTTGTGGATTTTGCATTAAAATCCAATATATAATTTATATAGGACTTAACCTTTATTAGAGGTTAAGAGGTCCAAATAAATTCCATAGTTTTGGAACTTGACCAGTTGGTAATGGTTCAGAAGTTCCCGTGGGCTGAATATAATGATTATTGTATTTACATTGAAATATAGATATAAATATGCCAATTGAACTTCAAAGAGTAGATGGTACTAGAAAAAAGTTACTTTATTTTTCAAAATACCTAGGTATTTATATTATAATGAGATATTAATATCAAATAATTGTTAAAATCTTTTTTTAGTACTAGATGGTCCCAACCCATTGTTAAAATCTTTTCTATCAGACAACTGATATTTTTAATTATCAGATCTGATAAGATCAATAATAAGTAAGATATCAACTTTGTCAAAATTATAGCATTCTCAAAATTCTAATTATACCTGATTGGGAAGAAATTACTTTTGTTGCAAGTCATACAATTTAATTATGAAATTGGAAATGAATTAATTGAGTTTTGATGTCATTTGAACTGTAAACCTAGGTGCACTGCACAACAAAGTGAATAGGATTGGAATCAAAATGGTGCACCGCACACAGGTGTATTAATACATTAAGAATATATAAATATAAATAGCCCAAAAGCAATTATGCTTAACAGGGAAGCCACAGGTCAAGGATTTGCACAAATTAAGGTATATACCAACCTCTTGTTCAGCATCAGTCAAGAGAACTGTTACGCTGAGAGGCATGCAACACAAACAAAAAATATGACAGATTTTTGCTGTTCATCATCCCATTATGGCGGCTTCATGTACATTCAAAATAGTTATACTCACTTCACTTTAGGTGAATTATTTATATATTGGATTAAATAAAATAGTGTTAACACCTAAGCATTGACAATCAGAGTGGCTCCACACAAGCTCTCAGGGCTAAGAAGATGCTATTAACAAGATATTAATAGCAATAAGTTTGGTCTTAAATAGTTCAAGTAGATGTTCTAGTCATAAATACAAACCCGTGGATGCTCTTCAGTATAAGTTACCCTCAACTTCAACTTTTATTCTTCTGTTAAAGACCACATACTATTTCCTCAAAGCTATGTTCGTTTGTTTAAAACCACGCACTAATTCACCAAACCTTTGATAGTTAATTTGATGAGATGATTGACCGGTTATAAAAATATTGTACTCAGCGTCAAGTTTACTAATTATTTCATCCAACTCAGCTGTAACTCTGGAACATTGTTGCTGATTATTCATGAGCATATTCTTCCAAAGAAAAACTCTTGTTCAAATGCCTGTAAAAAACAAAATATATTGAGTTAATACTGCATTCAAATAACACAATGACTTATTAAGAGTCTTTAATGGGTAATAACCCAATGATACCTCCTTGAGGTTCAGCTCTTTTAATATTTTCCAAGTCATTTACAACTTCAGATATTTTTCCACAAGGAGATATTCCAGATCTCAGATTCAGTGGTTAGTGTGAGCCTTTACATCTCTTCTCAACATAAGACAGGAATTCAGTACTTATCTTTTCTAAATTTACATTTTGTTCTTGTAATATGTTAGCTATGGCTTTACACTTTTTATTATACAGATCCATTCAGAGTTTGCAACCTTGCATGAATGCTAGGTAGACTTCCTTACATATATTATTACTCTGGTATTAAAACTGTCCTTCTGTTAATGTAGTTAAATTATAAAGTTTTAATATTTTATTTGAAATTATAGACTTTATGATATGTTGTGTAGAAAGCTGTTAAAGTTTCTCATAAGCATGTCACAACATTTCATAGGTTTTAGGAAGTGCAATTTGTCATTGTGTATTCCCAAATCTCATTAGTAAGTATTTTAGTGCAGGATGAAAAATTGATATACAAATCTCTACAAATTAACTCAAAATCCATAAGAAGACAAGGCAAATATTCTATGCATACATAACATGTTACTGCCAATATTATAAGCCTGGCATCAGATTCATGTTCAACAAGCTCAAAATTACTCTGTCCAAATCCAGTAATCTGCATAAGGTTGCAAGAAATCCGCCTGGATTTTATGATAGACACAAACAGAATCTAATTTTTGCTTTTAATTGCTGCTGGACTACCATATATAATCTTCTTACAATTTTCCATTATGTATACAAAAAGTTACTCCCATCTTATTTACACTCATCTTATTAGTCAGAAAGCTAATTCTGGTAATTTATGTCTCCTGAAGTTCAAACCATAATATCATGCTCACTTGCTTGCTGGATAAGTTGTTTATCAATTAGGGAGCCAACAGACAATTTTAAAATTGGTTCTATAATTGGTACAATTTTGGAGGCTAAGTGTTCACCATATAACTCCAAAACGATTTTCCCAGAAGAAGTCAAGATTTTTCATCAGGAAATAAGAATCAGTATTGATAAGTTAAGAAAGAATTAAATCACAATTAAAATTGATTAAAAGTAGTACTATATGGAAAAGCAATAGTTTGCACTCTTTTATAGTGTAAATTAAGTACTATTAAACATTAATTAGTGATTATAAAATTTAGTAATGATTAAATCTTTTTTAAATTAACTATATTTGGGAGATGTATTAGTGGATTTAGTAGTAGGAAAGGACAAACCTGATATCAGTTGCTTAGGTTGGAGGGATAGTGATAGTCAAAATGAGAAATAGAACATGGATAACATTTAATTAAAACTAAGCTTGTGCCTCCATATATAAGAGTGATCCCTATATGAAGCTTTACTAATAAAAAAGTTATCCTTGAAAATTCAGGTATAACAAGACTTGATCTTATTATTGACAGACTTTTTATGTAAAACATACTTTAAAATCCAACATGCTTTCTAATTATTAAAGTTTCTTGGGAAAATTGCCTGACACTAGGAAAATTAGTAGATGTCACTCTTGAGCTGCCAGAGTTGAAGCACTTCAGGCGCGGATATCTAAAGACAGGTCTTTGAAGTTCTCTGGGTTGGACAAGACTTCTTACATTAAAATAAAAATCTAGTTAGCTGATACATTAAAGTATATAAGTTATACCGTTGAAAAAGTACCTATAGAACTAAAAGGTTTCTTATATTTATAGTATGGGTTGAAAGGCATCTCTAAAAAATCTCTTAAAATTCCCCATGTTAGGGTTTTCAAGCCTTTCAAAGCAATTGTTCAACAGGGTTTATTGTTCTCTTATGTCAATGACAGACATATTGATCAGAGGCATCCCAATCAAGAAGAATACAATTGGGTAGGACAGCTTAGAAGGCATCTCAGTAGCTCATCCATATGTGAAGATTCCTTTTTTCATCTCTTCTGTTCATCATCATATGGGGTTTCAGTATGCGACCTCAATTGATCAGCAGCTGACTCATCAATGATCATTAAGAAGTGGGGTATTTGACCTGTTTTCAGTCCCATTTTTTGGTCATTACTTCAGTAATATCAATAACAATTTCCTAGTGTTTTGAAATTGATATTATAGATAATTTTAGGCCTTATGCTTGATTAAGTATAAATTAATAGATTAATTAAAATAGTAAAAGTCAGGCTAGATAAAAGAATGGTAAATTTAAGACCAAAGTTGATGCTTTACCCATACAAGGGAAAACATCAACACTCACCATATGGTATTAACCTCATAATAAATGAGCAAAGTAAAAGTCATAAGTTAGAGTAGTTTAGCAAAAAACTACTATGAAATTTAAACTTTTATTTAAATGGATTTGATTTATTGTGGGGAAGGACGACCATGGGATGGACACTTCCGAATATGACTCAGGAAAGATAAACTTAGTACCAGGGGAGGCACTCCAGAGAAGCGATGCTATCTCTTGTTGCCAGCGGGAACGCCACTTATGGGGAGGGGAGGGAACGTGTGAAGGGGCCGTAGCCACTATTGAGCACGTGTGGAGGAAGGGGTCTGATTTGATGAACCAGACTGGGAACCAGGAGGAGACCAGCTGTCAGCTATGCGGTGGGAGATATCCAAACATCCACGCTTGAAAGTGGTCCACCAAATGAGACCGGAATCTGTGGACAGCTTCTGGGAGGGTGGGGATGGAGCCAGCGATGGCATCCAAGACAATCGTGTGGATAGTCCACATGGCGATTGCAACCACCAGAGCACAGAGGGAGGGTGGAAGGGGGAGGCCATTGATGAAGCAAACATATCTCTTGACAGACTGAAGGGATGCGTTTGATCCTGGCCCAGTAGACGTTGGACTTCGCGCCATATCACTTTAGAGGTGGGGCACTTCTCCAGGCGGTGGAACAGCGTTCCATACTGGCCACACATGACACAGGATGAGTGTAAAGTATTAGAGCGCTCAGCTGTACAATACACCCGCCTCAGGCAGCGCCACACATGGGAGCGGACTTGAGGCTGCAGCAGAGGATGGTGTGCGTGTTTCCAGATAGTCTTTTGGGTCTCAGTGGAATAGGGGATGTCCATGTCCAGGTAGTCCACCCTGGATAGGACATGGGGTCAAATGGGGATCACGCCATCATGGATGGGTAGCCCCTGTACCTCTTGTGTGAACTGAGGAGAGGGGCGGCCTCTTCAGGTTGTATGTCCACTAATACGAATTCTCCACTCTGCACTTTGCATGGAGAGTAGGATTCGTTTGTAGTGGGTTTTAGTCCCGTGAGGACCTGTGGCCAATGTGTGTGATGCGAGGTATTTCATCAGGGAGTGGGGGTTTGATGGATTGTTGAGGCCCAAGGCTTGGGAGAAGTTGGAGTGGGCCGCGCGGGACCAGTGTTGGGATGGGAGTGTAGGAGCGGTGATGGCCGCGATCCAGGTGCCCAGGATCTTGGCAGCATGGGCTTTGAAGTCAAGCAGGCCCATGCCACCTTGATGATGAGGGCCAAACATGACCTCTAGCCGTACTGGTGGAGGGCGGCCTGACCAAAGCCATCCTTGCAGCAAAGCATACAGGGATTTGAAGAAGCTTGGGGAGAAGGGGATGGCGTGGGCTCTGAACCAGACTTTGGATAGGAGCATAGAGTTGGCAAGAACAACCCTGCCAGTGAGGGTAGTAGGGTGGGCTCTGAGAGAGGTGATTCACTTTGTCACGTTGTCCAGTATACGGCACTCCATTACTGCTGACGCATATCCGCCTGCCTCCATCCACACGCCCAGATGGCGCACTGGTCCTATGGTAGGACGTGGCATGAAGGGGAGCACCAGTGGAGCGGTGTGTGTTGAGTTAGTAAGGCGTGGACGTGGGCGAGAAGATGGGCTGGGTTGGGAACTAATTGCTGGGGCCCAGCAGTTCTGAAACCGACCAAGGAGGATGATTTCAGTTTTGGAGGCGTTCAGTGCCGCGTTGCTTACCTGGGAATATTCCTGGATGAGGGCTTCAAGCGCGCGTGCATCTTTGTTATTGGACACCCCCACCACGCAATCATCTGCAAATGCCATCATCTTGACTGGGGTTTGGCCTGGCACATGGACCCCAGTGAGTTGGGCATTCACATTTCGCAGTAGTGGGTCAAGGCTGAAGTTGTATAAGAGTGGGCTGAGGGTATCCCCTTTTTGCAGACTCCTTTGAGGGTGGACTACTTCCGTTAGGAATCCTGGGCCATGTACTTCCATTGTCACAGATTCTGTGAGCAAAATCACCCAGTTTATGAAGTGGGGGGGGTAGGCAGAATTGATGGAGGCAGGCCTAAGGTATTCCCAGTTTACTCTATCATAGGCCTTTTGTTGGTCCAAGAATACAAGTGCCCCAGAGGCTGTGGACTGATATACATTGGCCACAGAGTGCACGTTATCCCAAATCAACCTTCTGGGGATGAAACCGAATTGTTCTGGGGAGATGGTGGCAGATGCTACAGTCCCTAAACGGTTAGCCATGATTTTTGTTAAAATTTTGGTGTCTGTGTTTGTTAGAGAAATGGGGCGCCAGTTGGCTAAGTCAAGCTTATCCCCTTTCTTGAAGAGTGTGACAGTAAAGGCCTCATGTCCTCCTGGTAGGAGGCGCGTTTCCAACAGGCTTTGGTTAAGTGAGGCTAGCAGCAATGGGGATATATATTTGAAATATTTTTTTGTAGAACTCATATGGAATGCCATCTGGGCCTGGGCATTTTCAGTTTGGCGCACTGTGAATGGCTGTCCATAATTCATTTTTGTAATTAAATTCATTATTTCCGGGTATCAGAAAATGGTGCAGATATGAGCTCAGTCAAGAAATTCTGCCATTTCAGCTGGCTGAATTGGTTTGGCTCAGTATAACTCGGAGTAATATTTTTGTGTTTTGATTGCCACTTCAGCTGGTGTGTCCATAATGGAATTATCCAATCTTCGCACCTGTGTGCAGGCCACGCTCTGGCATGGTGCGAAAATTTTTTTGAAGAAGTATGCGGTGCACTTGTCACCTTTAGTGATGCGTGTGGCCCTGTATTGGACACAAACCCAATGTTTGTGTTGCCTTTCAAGTGCGTTGAGGTGGGCGGCTGCCTCTGCCCACTTCTGGCCCCATGCAGGGCTGTATCCTATGGCTGGAATGTTGGACTCCAAGTGGGCTAATTCCACCAGAGCGCACGAGATAACCGCTGATGTGGCTTGTGAGCATCTGGAGGAGAGATGGTGATAGTGGCAGATGGTGTCCTCTTTGAAGGCTGACCATGTGGAAATGGGGTCCATGCAAAATGGTGCAACAAATGATTTTGCCAAAGTTGCCTCTTCCACCCACATGGAAAATCCTGGCGATGCGAGCTCAGGGGGGTGGATTTTGCACCAATGTGGGGCCTTTGCAACTGTGACGGGTAAGTGGTAGGTTAACGAGACCAGTTGGTGGTTGGAGAATTCCATTTTCGTTGTTTTGAAGTGGGAGATGTGGGGTTGGAACTTCGCCAGCATTAGAATAAGGTCAATGCGGGTCATGGACCTTAATTGGCCTTTGTAGACATGGGGACGCGTCATGTTTTTGAGCAGTGGGGCATGTCGCGGCAGCACATCCATTAACCCAAGGGTGGCTTTTAGAATGCGTAGTTCTACGTGACCCTGTGGGGCGTGGGGTGAAGGTGGCCACCGGTCCATTGGTGAGGTTAGCAACAGTTCATGTCACCAACTTGGAAAGAATCAGGGGGTAGCAGGAGGGATTTGACTGATGAGAAAAATTCCCACCACTCATGTGCACCATTTGGGGAGTAGATGTTGACGATTGCATGCACAACATCAGCCCATGAGAAGGTGATGACGAGCACTCAGCCATTTAGGAATGTTTCTGAGGACATGAGTTTATAAAAATTATTTTTCTGAATTAGCACCCCACAGTGCTTTGACCAAAAGGATAGGGATGGGAGGAGCATTGTTTTCAAGCTTCCTTGGAACCTCATGGACAGTGGGACTCCTGGATGGCCAGGATATCCACGGGTAAATTGTGTTGTAAAAAACTCAGTTTCCTAGCCTGGGATGGGGAGGCCTTGAGTCCAGCGATATTCAGCATCCCTAGAGTGAAGGTTTCCCCCATCACACCTTAGGTGTGAGGGGGTGGGCCCCTGGGCCCACCAGCCTCTTCAAGGTCCCCACGGGCTTTCACAGCAGCGTGGGTGTTAGCAGCAACGCTATTGGGGTTTTTATTAATTTTTGTGGAAAGAGTCACGTTGGCTTTGGCCTTCGCTTTTTGTTTTCCTGACGTTGGACGAATTTTTTGTGGTGCAGATAAGTTCAGTGCACCGTCGAGCGGGGAAAATTTTTTTTTTCAGTTGGGATAAATCCCAAGTCAGTTTTGACCAGAGCTTGGGTGCAGCAATTGGGTGAGATCGAATCTCCCATCAGATCCTCAGATTGAGTGGCCCACTCAGCATGGGCCTCCCAATCTGATTGGGTGATGGATTCCTGAGTCACTTCCTCCATGAAGGTCTCCATGTCCTCCTAGCGTTGTGAGTGTGGGATGGTGGTGGTGGCCTTGGCCGCTTCCCTGGCTGTGGCCCTATGGGCCTGCTTGGACTTCTTCCACTCCTGCGGGGAGATGGGCTTTACCAATAGGTAACAGCCTTGTGCTCCCCATGGGAAAGCCTCCTTGGTGCTTGCGGTTGGTTCATAGTGCACCTCTCCGCTGGCCATGGCCGCTGAGGGGTGCTCTTGGAATGTGACGCCCTCCTTGATGGGGCATGCATGCGCCTTATGGCCAAACGTATCACAGTGGGTGCAAATGGGGGGCGCGCTGTCCACGGTTACCTGGAATGGGTGGGTGGTATGCCCTGCGATGTCAATAAAGGTGGAGTGTGGGATCTGGGTTAGGTCCTTCGTGATCTCCTCAGTTGGGGTCAGAACTGCAATG
>JAKSZP010016515.1:0-34402 GCA_022478985.1 Massospora cicadina | reverse complement strand
GCCTTACTGTTGGGATGTTCTCTCATTGGGAATGTATCCCAGCTCACATTCATCCAACAGTTCAGGTCACCTGCTATTACGGTCATTGCTTTGGATGGCACTTCCATCAAGAATTCCCAAAAAATACAGTTTTTGTGGTGCTTCAGTGGGATGTAGACTGCTACCACTCATATGCTCCTGCCAGTTTCTCTGTTTGTAGCCGTCGCTATCAAGATCCTACCAGCGTGGGTTTCTTTCACAAATTCCAGGTCTATTTTCTTGTCCATTGCGACTATCGCCATATGGTCAGTCCAAAGGGCTTGGTAGCCTATCTGGCAGGACCAAGGGTGGTTTTTTGCATTGCAGTTCGAGCTTGGCACCATTTTCTTTTGGTTACCAGCTTGTGTTTCAGAAATAAAAATTAGGTCAATTTTATTATTGGTTTTTAAATGGTGCATTTTCCTCCTCCTTGTTTGTATGCGCACCATCCCCCAAGCATTTGTAGTTGCTATCCTCATTTCTGGCTGCCTGACCCATGGGTATGAGGTTTAGCATTGTCTGGGTTGTGGATCGAGTCCCATACTGAGGCCTGGTTGGTTGATGATGGTGGCGTTGATGGTTGGCAGGGTGCAATATTTGGTTTTTGGGGTCAGTTGGTTGGGACTTGAATTATTTTTCTGGGCATCTTGTGTACTGGGAATTTTGTTGCCATCCCCATCTCCCTGTTGATGGATAACAGGGATGGTTTTATGATTGGGTCTGGGTGCCCCTTGTCCCCTGCTGGTGGAGTGACAGATTCTCCCCCATCCATCAGTTAGATTTGCACCCCTTCATTTGATTTAATTTCAGAACTCAATTTTTTAGTTGGTGATTGTCCAGATGATTTTGTCAATTTTGTCGCTTCTGCTGATTTTTCACCAGTTGCCTTGGGTTTGTTTGCTGATGATTTCCAATTTGATTTAGTATTCACTTTTGTCTTGTCAGGCTTTGATTTTGATTTTCTGGCTTTCTGTATCCACCCTTGATTGGGAGACTTTTTTGGGTTAGCCTTCTGCCATATTTCCTCCTTGTGGACCATCCATTCCACTTGGGTTGGACGTTTCTCTGTTGGTCTGGGGTTGGTTCCCTCATCCATTGCATAAGATTCAGGGTTCATATTTATAAATGGTTCATCATCCACTTTGAGTCACTTTGCTGCTTCCCGTTCCCACGCTTCTCTATGTGCCAGATCCAATTCTTGTTGCTGGCGTTTCATATCTGCTACCTCCATTAAGTTGCATGGGATCCATTCTCTGGCTTTTGGGTGGAGGAAAGTCTTGGTACCCACCTTGGTGATTCCCCCAATGGGGTCATATTTGTATTCCCATGTAGTTTTACCTTTATGATAGTGGCATTGAGCCATTGTTGTAAGTCCTGGGGACCAGCCCCTACAACTGGATAGGGAGCAGCATCCCTTTCAGACCAAAAGGGGGCCAAAGACCCAACTGGCCCCTGTTGTGGTTGAGCGACCTAGCGCATGTGGTTAATGAGCGCTGGGTGACTGCCCTTCCTCCTAGAGATGTTCAGATTTCTCCCTTTCCCCCCCTCCCCAACCCTGGTAAAATTAATATAGGGGACCTGCCAGGAGATTATGCAGGCCAGGGGCCATGGGCGGGCCCCTGGGACACCTCAAACACCAGGGAAAATTACCAATATTTTGAAGAAACAGCCAGTGCTAGTATCAGAGCCTGGTCTGCAAATTCCAGGCCAATGGAGCTGGTCCAGACTGGTTGGGTACAAAAATCAGATTGGAACTCGATTCAGATCTTGAACCAGGGTACAATTGACTTGGACCAGTTGCCCTCCCCCCCCAAAACGAATCTGGGAAGTTTGGATTGCATAGATGATCAAATTGAGAGTTCAGACCAGGTTGCAGATGACCGAGCACCAAGGCCACAGCCCCCCAGAATGAATCCAGGAAATCCAAACTGCATGAGCAGCCCAACTCAAATGGTCAAGGCCTGGATCAGTACCATTGACCTGGTCTGGCCCCAAAAATTTGGGGAAATCTGCAAAAGTTTTTTTTTGATTTTTGCCAAGATTTTGGGCATCCCTCCACCCCCCACCCACCAGCTGACTAAACCCCATCGCCGATCCCCAATCGCCCAATCCTTCAGCATCCCCACTATGCAATTATCTCAATACTTAAGGCAACTTCCCTGCCAATGGGAAGTTGTCAGTTCATTCTCTATTCTTCCTGCGCTTTGCACTAAAATAAAGCTGAATACCCCAAACGCCTTGTCGCGGACTCTGTCAGGCAAACAGCAAGTAAGAATTAGACTAGCCTGCCAGCCCAGATGCCAGAGCATCTGAACAGCAAACCAGAATGCCTGGGGCACTGCTGCTGATATGTCAAATATGGAACCAGAAAGGAGTTCCACCAATATCTGCCAGTGAGCCATAATTTCATATAAGCACAAAATAAAGTACCAGATGCATATGGCCATTAACCCCAAGGGGTACAAGAATGTCGGCGGATAAGGCGGCTTAATTTTTAGCATATAAAAACTAATTTTTGGGAAAGGATTTTTTAATAGGGATTTAGGAAAGAAAAATTGACCAACAATTTTCTCAGTACAATGCGACTGATTAAATAGTAGTCAATTTGGGGAAACCAAGCCAGGATTGGGCTCTGCAAATTCAACCTAACCAGTGGATTATTCAGGAATGGGCAGGTTTGTTCCTTGGTAACTGACATCACAAGATTCGGCGGTGGGCTGAGTTGCTGCCAGTTTGACCTCAAACGTCTGAACCAAGACTCTACTACATTTCTGATGGTTGGCGTGATGGCGTTTAGCCCAACGAGTGGTGGGAATCCCCCAAGGCTACCCCACATAGGGGTGGGCCCATTTGGTTGGGAACGAGTCAGGACGCCCAACCCACCCATGCTTGGTCACTGGGCCATTTGTTTGGTTGGTAGCATTGCATCAGGCGCAACACCCAATTTGTTAATAGGAAGCTTTGAAACCTCATCAATGGTGTCCGGTGCTATTACCTGCACATTGGTGGTGATACCTGACGGATTTGGGAGAGGGGAGATTTTTTTGATCATCATGTTAACCAAATCACAACCATCAGGCATTCCGGCTGATAGCTCAGTCTTTGTACCTTTTCAACCATTTAAAATCTGAGCATCAGGCTGATTACCACTCAAATTAGTTGTGATCAATTTCATTTTGGCGATCTCAGTGCAGATTTCACTGATTTCCTGAAGCAATTCTGCTGAGGAGAGTGTGGGTATCAGGAGTGGTATCCAAAGTTGGAGGGCTGTTACCCAGCGCTTGTCTACCATGTGAGTGAGATTGCCCTGAGTAATGAGGGGTATAGCCATCCTCTTCAGTACTTTCTTACCTGGAAATGGAAAAATGGCCTGATCAACTGCCAGGTGATGTTCCCCAGGACTTACAGACTCCACCTGTTTGCTTTTCTTCAAAATTCTGCCAATTGATCCAGAAAAGCATGCCACTGCCCAAATAATCCTCCTGATGATTGCTGAATGGGTCATCCAGTCGCTCGACCCTGCCACATGGCAGTGGATCATATATGCAGCAAACTGCCTCATTCTCAATGATGGAGTTGATTCTCCATCCATTTTCGCATACCCATCTAATGTGAACCCATCCATTCAATTTGCCATCAAGATTCCTGAGACCACTCTCCCATCGGAGCAGCCTCAGGGCACCCCCACCCCAATGCCCATGAGCTTGGCCCCCACATCTGGCTCATCCGCTACTAATCCCACCCACCTGGGGGCTCCGGAGCACCCCATCTAAGGGGGGCTCACCCCTAACGCTCATTGTGGGTCCGTTTTCCCCTCTGACAGCACCCCTGCCCGCGCAGTGGGCCCTAAGCCCCTCCCTGGTGCACAGGCTCACTTGCTATTAACCAAAGGCCAGCAACTGCAAACCCTGGAGGAGGCACACTTGTTTGGCATCCTCCTGTTCGACATATATTACCCTATTGAGGCCAGGCAGGCAGATGAATCTGGGTAGAGCAATTTTGTTTGATTTCATCCAGGGTGCTGGTTCTTACAGCACTTCCACTGTCCGAGGGTGGAGGCACTTCACAATGTAATTGCCACCAGTTTGCCAAAATTCTTGTACTTCCCCATAGTACAATAATCTGGTCTGGATCGCTTTATGTACCCACTCCTGTTTGAAATTGGTGAGGAGATTCTGGAAGGTTACCCACCTTACAGTTTGGTTGGTGTATCTGGTCAGTTCCATTCTCAGATAAATTTCCTTGTATTTGATGCCAATTTCGAGGAGTTTCTTGCAGTCCAATTTGCCTGGGATTGCTATATCTATATAGCCCCATTCGGGTACCCAGTGCTGATCAAAGTCCCCTCCAGCTAGGACTTCATCAAGTTCCTGATAAATCAATATTATCAGGTTGGACCATTCCTCCTCCTCCACTAGCTGCAGGTGGATTTGGATAGCATCCTTTAGGTATGATTTCAGTGCCTGGCAGTCTGTAAAGCCCCCACTGATCAACTGATGGATGTACTCAATGTGGCTTCCTGCTCCATTCCAGGTGTTGTCTTCAGTATGCACTGCCGCGGCACTGTAGGATTTGGTTTTTGCACTTGGTTTGGGTACTTCAGTAGGGATCTTTCCCCTCAAAATCCAACTTACCGATTTGTCGAGGCTGAATCCCCAGTTGAGAAATGCTTTGATCTGGTGGATGCTGATACCTTGGCAGCTGATACTTCTAGCCATTTGCGCTCTGATCTCTAGGCTCTGCCACTCTAGGGCATCCAATGGCAAGAACCCCAGTTGGTACCACTTGAGGGCGGATTCTGGGCTGCACGTTGGGTGGAGGTATTTTTGAAGGACCTCCAGCATAATCAAGCTACGCTGGCACCAGTCCCTTACTGTGACACTATTCCAGCCCTTGTCTGTAAATTCTTATGCCATGGCTGCTGGAACACCCGCTTCACTCCATTGGAATACTTCAGAGGAGGTGAAGCCTTTGGCAGCATATGGGGCTGCTAGCATCAGTTTTGGGAAGGATTGCTTCTAATCCTGGATAGTTTCAATGTGGATCCCCGCTTTGAGCCATTCTCAGCCCAAGTCTGGGGTCATGACCCCTTTCATTGCTGTTGCCACCTGTGGTGAAATCTCATGTTCTATCCACAGTTGGGCTGATTCAGGGGTGAACCCCGCTGCATCCCAGTCTTCAGCTTTGGCAATTGTTGTGGCATTGTACCAGATTTTCCACTTTTCAATTGGGAATGGTTGGCCTCTAAGAGTTTCATTCTCAGTTTAGTCACCCCCAGCTCTGCCCATTTGTGCACTAGGTCCATACTGGCCCCCACTCAGAACCAGTATTTCATCTCCATCGGTGTAAATCTGTTGGTGGACCATTTGATAGCCTCTTCCAGTGACCAATCCCAGAAGGGTCCCCATTCCACCACTTTTTCTTTTGTCCAGTCTGCTTTTATCAGGTCTGATGCAGTGGCTGGTGGAATTCAGGTGTATGACCAGTGTAAGGCCTCGGTGGCCTTGAACCTGGCTATGATCCATGGTAGTGCCTCCTCTGGAGAGAAAGTAATGTTATACCATTCCATTGTTGTATTCACTGGAATGGAGTGTTGGGCCCATTCAAGAGCCATAGAGGCATTCAGGAATTGTTTTGCATACTCAGCTAAATCTGTTGGGTTGAGGCCCGAGCTCCCAACAGCTTGGGTGTATTGTGCTATAATGCCTGCCTTGTTGTACTCTATCACATTTAATAGGTCAATGCCAGCTTCCACCCAGGCCTTTGCATCCACCAGTTTTAAGTCTTTGCAGATTGTGGCCTCAATCACCTTGTTCTCTACAAGGATTTTTATCTTTTTCAGGGCATCTTCAGTCCTAACTCATGATGCCTTGAATAGTACCACCATGTCAATTGAGATTTGGGTGTCAAGCCAGCATTTGGCCACTCCAGTGGAAAATTTGTGGTCTTGCCATATAGCTGCAATAGCTGGTTTGATACCTTTGGAGACCCACTGAGTCACCATAGAGTATGGAAACTGGAGGGCCTCCCATTGTTTGACCTCATGGGTAGACATGCCTCAGTGCACCACATGTCTGCCTGGATTAGTATATAATTTACCAGGTCCCTGGCTGCTGACTTGAATGCTGTCAGAGTTTCAGCCCCTTCTGGTAATACTTTTAGTTTTTTAGCTGAACTTTCTCAGGTATCCAATCCCTCAGATTTGGTCCCTAATATAGTTTCACCCCTATCAGGGTTGATCCTGATGGATCATATTAGTTTGGTGATTGGCTATTCAGGATCAGCTATCAATTTATAGTTGAGCTAGAGCCCCCTGTCAACATGACTTTGTCAGGGATTGTATCTGATGGTGTATTGGGGATCATGCCTGATGATTTTCTCATTTCACCAAATCAATTTTGGTTGGAGACCATTCACCCTCCAACTGGGCTTTTTAGAATTGGAGCCCAACTTCTTCTTCACTCAAATACCTTGAGTGGATTCAGAAAGTTTTTCCATATCAGTAGAAAACTTTTTATAGCTTTTCTCTATTAGTTTGAGCCGCTGATTTATATCAATCAAATCTGAGTCAGTTTCAGATTCTACTAATACTTCATCTGGGTTTTTTTTGTTTTTTTTTTCCAAAAAATTTTCCTCACCCTGCAAGGCCCCAATCCCCTCTACTGATTGAGGTTCAATGAAGAATATTCCTGACACCACTGTTCTTGGCGTCAGGCCTCACTCCCGGAAGGTTTCTCTTGTCATCTGGCTGTCAGCAATCACTGATCCTAGGGAGTTGACCCTGTTATCTGCGCTAGTTGCAAGGGCCCCATGACCTACCAATGTGTTCACACATTTCATTGTTGTTTGTGTCACCAGATTGTTACTTGACATACTTGTGTTGTATTGCCCTTCCCCATTTCTAGTTGTGTGGGGGGCTTGGGCCAGCGGGAAGTTTATTAGATGGTATATCCATTGTAGCATCCTTTGTATTATTATTGTTAATTAATATTGGTGCAGGCAAGTCATCCATTTCTATGTGCTGTGCACAGACGGGCGGATTGACTTCCCTATGCTTGGGTGGTTGGCCGTTGTTCACTGCTCTATAATTGCAGTGCGCACTGGCAGTTGGTTGCTCTCAGAATTCTTGTTCAGTTCACTTTTTGATTTAAAAAGTGGTGTGAGCCAATTATGCTAGAGGAGGTATTTTTAAAATTAATTAGACTTTTGATTCAAAGTTTTGATTTAGATAAACTTGTTAAATACCCAAATGACCACTAACCACTTAACAAAACCATTTAAAATATCAAATCAGCTGAATATCAAACTGCTCAGCTGTAAAAATATAGCGAATACCATCGATGTGTACATAGGATTATCACTTGTTACATATAAAACTTTTTATTTAACTATGGAAATAATAATTTTTAAAATTCATAAACCTTCTCAGGCATGCACACAACAACTCACCAAAGTTTCATCTCAATTGGATGAATGGTATAGGAACACATACGGGACATACATACAGACATTCATTTTTATATATAGATTTGTAATATCTACAGATATGACTGTTTTATGACCTCAATGATGGCAATTGATTTTAGCTTGTTTTTTTCGACTTATGGGTCAGGAGAAAAAGGTACAATCTTCAGCTTAAAGGGTAATCGCTGAAGCGCGTGGCCGATAAACAACATTTGCGGTGCTACCAAATAACCTGTTGTGATTTTACATTCTCTAACGTAGCAGCTGCGACTGACACAAATTGCTAAATGTCCTTAATATACTTTTGCACAAATTTATTTGGTCTCCTTGACTTGGCGGCATCCTTGCGCAAACTAAAAATTTCAGCCTAATATCCTGGATATTGGATTGCCTTAAAGAATTTAAGGCAAATTTGTTAAATGGATATTGTAGAGGGCTCGATCAAAGGTACTTTTATTCCTTTTTTTAGTACTAGATGGTCAAGGTACTTTTATTCCTTCATTTTTATTTTTTAATACTTTTGGGCCCAATTTATAAGCCGATATCACCGGCTTGCTGTTAGTACTTCTTGATTACAAGGAAACACCACTTTTAGCACTCTAAATAGAATGGTTGCGGGCTGGTTTAGAGTTTTTATCTAAAACAGCTTTTTTAGGTTTACACCGTTTTTAAAGATTTAGGGATTATAGAATTATTTTATTTTAAGTTTTGTCACGGGCATTAAAGGATAACCTTAAATAACATTTAAGTTTTTAGCAATTTTATTCTTTATTTCATCTATTTTTGGCTTTTCTTTGTTAAATTGGTGCGTAGTATTTTTACTTAGCGACAAACGTTTTTGTTTTAGAATGGCGAGAAATTTTAACCTTGGTTATACTTTATCTTTTTAGTTATAGAATAAATTTCTTGGAATTGAAGCATTCATATTATCTGAAATAAAAGAAGTACATTACGGGTGTAAGTTGCCTGGCTTCTTATCCGAATATGTTTTATTATTAGAACTTAAGTACATTAGGCTATTTTATTTTTATTTGACATCACGTTGGTAAAAGCTTTGTTTTAGATATCTATCTTGATCCTTTTAATTTTTATCTAAAGATTTTATTGTATTTTTTATACTTATTTTCTCTCCCTCAGGATTAACGAACTAACTTGTTATTTTCTAAAATTTGTATTTTTAGAGGCCGTGGATCAATTTTGTGAATTTCGTAAGCCATTTGTTAACTTTTGCTTCATTTTTGTTTTTGCATCCTTTTATGTCGAGTCTAAAGCTAACATTTATAATCTTTTAGTTGAAACATGTATTCATCTAATACTTTTCAAAAGAGGCCTTTATTCTCCTGACCTTTTTACTCAACGCAAGAAATTTGGGACTACAGTTCCAATAGCAAAACACCCCCAACTCGCTTCTTACATCTACGAAATGGTGCTTGCTTTAAAGCCAGAGCTTGAAAGAGGGCTAGCCGAAGAAATTTCTGTTATCGTCTTGTCACCGTCGCAAGTTCCTATTGAACGTTTTAAATTCAAGCTATCCCTCGGGCCTTTAACTTGTGATGCTTTTCAGCTGCAAGCAATAATCAGAACGATTTCTTTTTGTGATGCACTTTTGGCTCCTATTCCCAAAAACTCTTCTTTTACGATGGTATTGAGTTTGGCCACAGGTCAGCCTTCCCACCACGGCGACGAGCTTTGTCCTTGGAGCCCAAACCATCCGGATGATATACTTCAAGAGGATTTGGACCAATCTAATGCTAGCTTACAAGAAGATATTTATTCCGAATCTAATTTTAAACGCGATCAAACCCCCATGGCGGGAAACCTTCTCCACTTTTCCACCGCATCTTTTGGACTTTGGAAGGTAAATTTGGACATTTTCAGTAAGTCTGACTCTTTTTTAGCTGGAATTATCAATTGAGGAAAGTATATTTAAATCGCGTTCTTAAAAACCTTTTAGTTAATGGTACTTAAATAGGACAGGTTCCACTCGATATTGGTATATTTTTCATCCTTAAAGTTTTTTACTAATTAAATGTTGGTTTTTAGTTACGCTTAAAAATAGCCAAGATTTAAAATTTTTAGTGTGAGTCTTAGTTTTATTTTTATAAAGAAAACTATACTTCTAAATCGTAATTAATATTTAAAAATGTATTGTGAAAACAGCAGCTTTGCCATTTTCCGCATTACTTTTTGCCATAAGTGCCTCTTTTTGCTTGAAAGCCTTATAGAATAGCTTAACATTTTTAAATGTTTATTTTGCTTATAATGAGATATTGTGGAACAAAATATATGATGTTATAGGAACAATGTCGACCTCTTTTTTAGTATTAGTTAGGCCCAACCCAAGGAGGAAGTGTCCATGCATTTTTATTTGTGGGTGCCAAATAAAAATAAATAAAAAATTCCTGACATGGTACTATGGTGACAAGCCTAAGCGGCCATGTGTGAAGGGGAATGGGGATCATGGGAGCACTTGTCTGGATTGGGGTTCTTCAGGTCATTGCTAGTGCAGACAAGATGGGATGAGGGGCATTGAAAAGATGGGGTTTGTTGTCGAAGGTGTTGCCTTGACTTTGAATAATTACCTATCTAATGCCAATGGTCAGAACTAGAACGAACGTGATTGGGCCATCCACTAAAATACACTAATGATTAATACTACCTCTCGGGTCTCTAAAACATTCCAGAATTGCCACGCGGTGACCCTTACCTTCTAAATCAACTTTTCTTTGTAAATGGGTACAATTATGCTTATTGTACTCATTGTACCCGTTGTACTCCCAATAATTGTGATCCTAGCCTGGGGACATTGTTGTTCCATGGCTAGAGTCCATTATAGATACTCCTAAATTTATTCAAATAAAGTTAGCCGTTTGCCTGAACTTATCTTAATTTATCTGAAGCCATTCTTGGAGTAAAGATTTACTATCCCAGGAATTGAAGGAATATTGGGTATTGTATAGCTCTCTGTACAATATTCTGTGGAATTGACCTTGATGCAGAACAGAGGTTGTGTGATTAAGGTTGAAGGAGTTTCGGGAAGGAACTATACCTGTAAAGTAGTATGCTTGTCTTGCACACTACATTGTGGTGCTCACTTCAGGGAGCCCATTCAATTAACATTTCATTAACATGGAGTCTTATACCGGAGAGGAAGACAACTTAAATAACCAAGCTCTTGTATTTTACATCAACCCACCTAGCCCTTCTCAGCCGGCTCACTGAAATAGGATGGAGTTACATCCCCATTTTGAAGGATTTGCTTCATATACTTTTACCCTGTAGCAAATATAGCAGATTGGTCAGATGCTGCTATGAGGGTTCTAGCTGTTCAGTTACAAATTGGCTGACCTTATACCCTCCCTAATCTATTATCAACACAACCAAGGTCAACTATGGCAGGACTATGAGCAATTCCATGCCATGAATTGTAGTCAAGTGGTATCCTCTCTAAGCAGCATCAAACATCTAGGCCAATACATTATGGGGTATTTGCGGCCCACTGTGTGCAATTCTTGGATGATTATAGTCCATCATCATGCTTTAAACATGAAGATTTCCAACAGAACTAACAAAATGTGGATTCTATGCACTTACTATATGATCTGCTAGAGAATCTTCCAAGGAGTACAAAAGGCCATCAGCTCAAGTTGCAAACTTAACCATCAAATCTCTATATGGCTGGATGAACTTATCAGGCAATTAAATAAAATTTAATTAAGATCACCATTAAGCAATGAAGGTGTCAAGATTCTGATATGACTGGACAATAAGCCCTAAATAGCTACAGTGGATTGGCTAAAATCTGCCAACAACAATTACTAGTGTATGAATATTTGAGCGCCTTGGAATAAGGCAATATTAGGTCAAAAAGGATAGTTATTGGATCGCCTCTAAATAAGGTGATAAGGCAATGTCAAATCATGACAAATAATTAGTAGATCACCTCAAGCTAAGGCGATAGTGAATATAAGAATAATAGACCCTGCCAGGACCTCACAGATACAAAGATGAACCAATGAGGATACAGTGGTAAAGAATAGTCTAAGCAAAAGGATTTGTAACAACCAAAGTCGCTGATATTTAGGTGAGATGAGACGATTGAAGGATGGATTGTTAGTAGGAAGTATAAAGTGGAGCAGAAGGAATCTGCTAAATTAAATTAAATTAAATAAAATAAAATATTGTGGTCAGAACTGATTGCTTCATATTTTATTAAACCTTTAAGCTGTTTTGAGGACTGACAATCCTCACATCATCCATCCGTTGCTCAGTGGGAATGACCCTGTGACCCCTACAGATTATCCCAATGATATAATTAAAATTATAACAGTACTACTCACTACAGGGGGCCCATTGATCAACCATCAAAAAATAAAAATTCATCAGTCATTACCATGTCACATCAGGCCTGCTTTGATAGGGAATCCTCATGACACACTGCACCAGCCAAATATGTGGAACTTAAACTTGCTTTAGATGCAGTGCTCAAGAAGCAGGATGATGTCCTTCAGGAGCACAACAACATAATGAATCAACTTGATGACACATTTAATCAAATGTGTGTCCTTGGACAACAAAACAGGTAGCTTGCCACTCATCTGGATGACACTACTGAATGACTACATTGTGCAGAATGGAAGATAAACAGCACCTATTACCCTCAGCGCCCCTATTGGGGAGTGAACAAACTGCAAACGCCTGCATGAGAAGATATATATTATGATGAGTATGAGGTGGGGTACCCAGTCAAAGAGCCTTTCCTCGGAACTGCAGGCAGCAGGAGCTACTCCACCCATGAGGGCAGCCTCAGAGATAGTTTTGTTTTGGCAAACCAATTCCCCTAGTTGATGACTGTACTTCCCATCAAAGGACCCACATTACCTTTGAATCAGCGGACAAGCCATCTGCCGCTGGGCCTACTGAACCAGCTCCTCATCAGATACCACTTATGGGTCTTGACTCATTCCTCTGTACGCTCCAAAGGTTTGCAGTTTTGAGTGGGAGGAGGAGGTTTGTATCAATAAGCTGCCCCCATTTGATCACAATGAGAATTTCACAGCTTTTTTCCAATTTGTGTTTGCAGCAGAAGGAGCATAAGATTGGCATAAAGCTAAATTGTTAAATCCGCCTTGGCTGTTGGGAGTGCAACCAAGTCACCTGCTATCTTCCAAGCAGTTCCGTTACATACCAAGAAGTGAAGGATACTGTGATGTGGTTGTTTGGAGGTACCACAAAGATGTCACAGTGGAAGGCTGAGTTCTTGACCATTGGGTTCCAGCGTAATGAGACCCTCACTGCATTTGATGACCAATTTATGGCAGAAGCACATGTGTTAATTAGGGTGGGGACTTTATCCAAATCAATGTATGTATTGTAATGAACTCCGCGGTGAAGCCATATTGTGAGCTTTACAATGTCATGACTCCAATTTTAGAGGATGACGTACCCTTGCTCAAAATTGTCCAGTTTTTGCACCATCTATCTGATACCTTTCCTCCACCCAATACAGAGCAGAAACATACTTCTGTGATCGCTGGACCTTCTTATTTGGAGAAAATTCTCCTGTCATGTTCAGATTCTGCCTAGTAACCTCAGCCTTATTATAATTACGTGCCTCACCCTCAGCTGAATTACCCTCAGCAGTTTAGCTTCCGCTCTGGATCTTCTTATGATAATTGCCAGTATCATAACTACTGACCTAGGCCTAATTACGCCAATCGCCAACAATCAAATTATCAGCCTGACCCATCTTATGAGAACCAAGGACGTGAACCCTATGGGGTGAGTTGTTTTGAATGCAGCCGCCCTGGCCACCTTTCCTGGAGTTGCCCCAACTGTCAGGTTCACTATGTTCAGCAGGATCAATACTACCAGGGAAAAGATGGATTAGAGTAGAGATGGGACTCTCTACCACCATATCTAACCCCAAATGTCCCACCTGAATCTATTGTAGTATACTCAGCGAAAGTCCCTCAGTATAATGATAGTTTTTTATACCAGCAGCTGGTAGGGAGGTAAACATACTGATATGGGTGCAAGCCAAGGCTGCGGTGGAAGAAGGCCCCTAGGAACAACTGAAGCCATATGCCTGTCAAATGTTTGACCAAGCTTCATTAATTGAGCTGGACACAGCTCCAGATGCACCTTCCCTGAAAGGTGTAGATGTCACCCTCCTGGTAGACACTATTGCTAGAAAATATCCCAAAGTTGGTGAGGGGATTTTGATCTTCCTTGTGAAAAGAGATCCCCTAAATGTTCACATATTAAATAGTCAAAATTCTTTTTATTCTGAGTGCACATATGTGACATTTTTTAGCAAAAAGTTGAGTTTGTGCTACAATAGATATGGGCGCCCCAGTCAGCATAGTCTCTACTAAGTTGGTGGTGAAGTTGTTGTTAAAACCTGATCTGGAACATTGATAGGTGTATGGCACCACTGGAGCAGAAAGTACAGTCTCTGAGGGAGCGTACAGCGCACTACCTTTGCAGTTTTTGTCAATTGTCATTGTAGCTCTGGTGATAGTGTTACTGAACAGTAATTATGGCCTGTTAATTGGAAAATCTTTTATGAGACACTTCAGGGCTGTCATTGATATGATGGAGGGGACTTTGAAATATTGGGGCAGCGGATTCCAATTTACTTTACTACCAGCAGTGTACTGAAGGATCCAGTGCATATGATATATATCAACCTTGCATATGTGATGGGAACTTCCAGTTTTCTACCATTGACTAAAGAGCAAGACCCGGCCCTCCCCAGCAGGTATATAAATATTAAGGGCTGCCGCTCAGAGCTGCTGGGCCTATATCCATTCCCTACAGACATCAAGTAATAGTACACACTGGGTTAGAGGTGGAAGTGCCAGCTGGGCTCTATGAGGAGGTCATTTGCCCTTATCAGCAATCATGGCTTGAACCTCATGTGGCTCCAGGCATTATACTACTGGGGCATAGGGATATTAAGGTTTTATTAGCAAATCTCTAAAAAGAACCATTGCAAATCATCTGGCATCAGATAGTGGCATATCTACACTTGACCTCTGTGGAGGAGGTCCTTCAGGCTCACAAGTTTGAGTCGCTGGATAAATTTGGTCTAACCATTGAACTGCAGCTTGGTGTAATGACAGTGGTGTTGTGCAAAAATTTAATGGGGTTATTGGAAGAACAAAAAGACCTAACAATAGCTTTATTTCAAAAACTATAAAGAGATTTTTGTCACCAATGATCACAATTTAGCGTGCAAATGGGTAGTGGTCCATTGGCTGGATATGGGTGATCATCCCCCATCAGGTCTTGGCCAATATGCCAATCAAGGGAAGCTGAAGAAGTCGTCACTGAGTAAATTGATAAGCTTCTGGAGCAAGATATGCTTGAACTGTCAAATAATAGGTGGGCTTCACCCATTCTAATTGTAAAAAAGAAAAATGGTGTAACCAGGTGGTGATAAACTACTAAAGCTTAGTAGTATCACAAGAAGGACTCATAAACCTTGCTGTGGATTGATGACACTTTGAATATATTGGGATGAGCCCGTTACTTTACAGCAATGGATTTAATATTGGGGTACTGGCAAATTGAGTTGCCCAAGGTGAAACAGGAGAAATGTGCCATAATCACATCCAGGGGCTTTTTCATCTAATACATATGCCTCAAGGGGTGTAACGCCCCAGCTACGTTCCAACGGGCTATGGACACCATTCTTGGTGACCTGAAGCTGTCATGAATTCTCATGTACCTTGATGACATAAATGTATTCTACCAAACGTTCTATGAGCACCATGCCCATTTGGAGGAGTTATTCCGCCAGCTTGCTGAGGCCAACATCAAGATCAAGCCCTGTAAATGCCATCTCGTCAAGGATCAACTGGAGTACCTTGGGTTTGTGTAGATGAAACAGGGCTGAAACCTCTTCAAGCCAAGATGGAGGCTATCCAAAAAATGACTATGCCAAATAGTAAGTATGACATACAGGTATTTTTGGGATGATGGATTGCTACTGACGCTTTATACCCAACTTCAGCTGTATTGGATGTCCGCTGTTTGAGTCATTAAAAAAAGGATGCCAAATTTTAATGGATGGAATGTCAACAATGCTCTTTTTAAACATTTCAAATGGCTTTAATTAGTGCTCTAGTGCTGTGCTACCTAAATCTCAATAAAGAGTTTTTCATCCAGATGGATTCTTGTCTTTTTGCTGTAGGGACGGTCCTATTCCAAAAAGATGATGATGATGAGGAGCACCCAGTGGCGTACTGCAGTCAGAGCTTGAACTGCCATGAATGTCATTATATCATGACAGAGTGGTAGTGCTTAGCAGTGATATACACATTTAAAAAATTTAGGTTGTATTTGATGGATTGAAGTTTAAGACCTTAACGGATCATTATTCATTATGCTGGTTGAAGAACCTCAAGGAGCTTGAAGGGCGTCTAGCCCAATGTGTCCTCAAATTGCAAGCTTATGACTATGAGGTCCTTTACCAACCTGGAGCAAAACAACAGAATGCTGATTACTTGTCAAGACTGCCAACAGTTTCCATCACAGTGGATCTGAGTGATGTGGTGTATGATAATATGCTCATCGGAAAATATGATGATGAGTCGCCTCAAGTCATAAAGGCGTTAAACAGGATGTGAGCTAATACCTTTCAGCGGAATGGGGAGGTGTACAAATGGATCGGAGACTCTACAGTGAACTTTCTGCAACCCTTGACACAGCCTAGCATTATAATGAGTGCACACAAGGCAGTCAGACATGGTGGAGTGCGCAAGACATTATAATTGTTTTGGCCTCGGTAATACTGGGAAAGCATGAACTTTGATGTGTTGAAACAATTTCCTGCTGTCACCAGTGCCATATGGAAAAGCCATTCAGCCAGAAGACCACGTACCAGTTAGTGAGACTGCATTTTGCTTGGCATATGGTTTCCATTGATGTCATTGGCCCTCTACCAATGGGAGCTAACCAGTCCAAATACATTCTGGTGGTGATTGACCACTTGATCAGTTGGGTTAAAGCATAGGATATACAGGATTTGTGGGCTGTCACAGTGGCTAAGTTCATAATGGAATGTATTATTCAGTGACATGCTACCCTCAGTTCATCCTTACCAATAATGGAACTAACTTTACCTACCTACATCCTTCTGAAGCTGAATGAGCTTATGGCCATCCACGGAGTTTTGATGACCCCATATCATCCTGAGTTCAATGGTATGGTTGAATGAGTTAATGGAACCTTGATGAACATACTCCAGAAATTAGTAACGGACCAACCTTCAGATTGAAGTACCCTCCTTTCCACCGCTGTTTTTGCATACAACATTAGCTATCATTAAGCAACGGAGAAGAGTCCCTTTCAATTACTATATAGATGGCACCCAGCTCTTACTGCACTGCTCTAGCCCTGCATAGAGGACACCAGTGGAATGGATCTGCAACATTACATGACCTACCTGGAAAACACTTTAATCAAGCTGCAAACTGAAGTGTACTCTTCCAGCTTGGTCAAAAAGATAAAGAACCAGGCTGCCAATCAGGTATGGCGTATCAGCTAGCTCAAGTCAAAGAAGGAGAGATGGTTCTGTCTCATGACCAGCATGGGTTTGGTCAGAAGCATAAGTTGGCCAACATCTGAATTGGTCAGTTTGAATAAGTGAGAAAATGGGTATCAACGCCTACACTATCAAGGACCCTGCAAGCGGTCAGATCATTAACTGTGTGCACGCAAAGTTCCTTTGGGTGTATGAACAATAGGAGAATTATTTCCCAGTCAAGGGGGTATTGTTGAGGTTCTGATATAACTGAGCGATAAGCCAGAAATAGCTATGGCAGATTGGCTAAAATTTGTTGCAATGATTTTTAGTGTACAAATATTTGAGCGCCTTGGAATAAGGTGATATTGGGTCAGGAAGGATAGTTATTGGACATCAATGAATCCCCCCTCGGGTTGGGACCATCTAGTACTAAAAAAAGGATACTTATTGGATTACCTCCCAATAAGGCGATAAGGCGATGTCAAATCATGACAAATATTTAGTAGATCGCCTTGAGCTAAGGCTATAGTAAATATAAGTAAAATAGACCCTGGCGGGACCTCACAGATACAAAGATGAACCAATGAGGATACAGTGGTAAAGAATAGTCTAAGCAAAAGGATTTGTATCAACCAAAGTCACTGATATATAAGTGAGATAAGACTATTGAAGGGAGGAGGATTGTTAGTAGGATGTAGAGAGTGGAGCAGAAGGAATCTAGTAATATTAAATTAAATAGAGTATTGTGGTCAGAGCTAATTGCTTCATATTTTATTAAACCTTTAAGCTGTTTTGAGGACTGACAATCCCCAAATCATCCATCCGTTACTCAGAAGGAACACCCCTGTTCAACCCTTATGGCATATCCCAATGATATCACTAAAATTATAAAGAAGGAAAGAGAAATTACTGCCTTATGGGTATACAAAGTAAATAATTTCCAAACGGAGGCCAGAAATGTAATAAACCCCACAAAAATGGAAGCCCAGAAAGCTGAATCAGTGAAAGAAAACAACAAGTATATGCAACAGGAGTTCAATTTGTCAGTCACCACGTTGGAAGTACAGCTGAAGTGACCACTACCCTCCAGGAAGAAATAAGACACCTTTGGAATCAGCAGGCAGCCATGCATCAAGACATCAACAACTTGAAGAGAACATGTGTTATAAATATTTTACCCAAACATCAGGATATGTTATTTTATGATGGTTAATGTCATATTTTTAATAACTAGATAGCAGATTCTATTGATCTAGTTGCTAATATACTGTGATGCCTCTGAATTTATAAGTAGTGGCCTAAGTATTAATTAAATATTTGGCAAATCCCTAAATTCTCATTGGCACATCTCTTGTTTCATTACATACTTATTGGCCATTGACACTGTGGCCTCTAATATATGATCACCTCTTATTATTCAGCATGATCATACTATGCCGCCCCTATGTCAGCATAAAATCAGCAGTAATAGGGTTTTATAATTATCAGTACCATTTGCTAGAGTTCTGACTATGTGCAGCAGAATGCCTCTTTCTTTTTAGCACTAGGTGGTCCCAACCTAAACAGAATGCCTCTTTTCTGGAGATAATATGAGCCTTAGTTCTCTCTCTTTGGCCCAATTTGGAAATCATCATTTTAGTCTACCCATTTTGGAGTGCTTCTTGGTAGTTACTAAAATTACCAATAAGAATGATGGTAGAATGAGCATATCTGAAGAGGAATGTTAATGGTAAAGGGACCGGTTTTCCTGTAATAAGTTTAGGGCCAACTAAGAGGATTATTGGAGCAAGCTGAGAACTGCTGGATGTACTAAAATACTACAATGAGCTCCTTCTTTATTGACAAAAATCCCAACTAGTGTACTTTAGGTGTTTGTGTTGTTTTTGGGTATAAGGCTCTGTATTAAACAGTACCTTTTTTCCATGTGTTATAACCTGTGAAGTTGAGTTAAGACGCCTCTGAGCTGAATTATGCAACATGTATCTTCTTGAATAACAATTTAGGTGATTTTTACAGGCTAATAATGTCCCTTAATATTTCACCTTAGAGCTACGGGATGTCAACAAGGATCAAAAAGCTAATATGCAGAGCTATAGTCTTTGATTTGCAGGCTATGAAGCAAGATTACCACATTAAAGCAGTTTAGAGAACCCATAGAATAAAATTGAGAGGGATGATTGAATTAAGAGCGACACATTAAGAATGACCTGTCTGATTGATGGTGGCAATGCAAAATCTGAGTATACTCCCAAGAAAGAATTAGACCAGTTGAGTAAGAAACCTATGAAATGAAATCTGTTCAGGATGAAATTGCTCATCCCCTAACGTCCCATGACAGCTGCTCTATTGGCATTGCCCCCTTCTTCAGATCCCTCTACTCAGCTGTGAAGCCATTGTGGTGAATCCAGAAACCCGAGACCTCATGTTAGATTTTCCAAGGCCACATTTGGAACTTCTGCATCCAGAATGTCCTCAGGTCATTTAAGCGACTAACCCATCAACATGCCTTGGTTAACCAACACAGAAATGTTCAGTCTTTTATAAAGATGTTTTGATAATGCATGGTTATGAAGATCTTTTAAAGGATAAAGCTATGATCAATTTTCTAGATGATTTAAGTCAGGATTTGATCATGCCATACCTACCTAGAGACAATTGTAGCTACACTGACATTTAGAATGTTGTGCCACGCAAATTTGACAGCCCTGAAATTGGCTACTTGTAGGGTTGATTTCAAGACAAATTAATTCCAAAATCGTGACTATCACTGAGTTTGTTAACCAGTTCTACATGAGGCACAGGTCCTATTGGGAGCCAAGGCCATGGCTGAATTTGACGTAAAATCACCTTACAAGATGTTACTACGGATTACCTTGAGCTCCACCACTCACTGTTGCCTGCGTTAGCTAAGGATCAGGATATCTATGAAATGATTGATTACTCAAGAGGTGAAATGTTATCTTTAGTCCACTGAATGCAGAGACACATATAGCCACATAAATCCCTGACAAGATTGTTAGATTTTGATGGTTGACTCAAAAATAAACCCTTTGAGAAAACCAACAATGCTAATAGATTCCTCCCATTGATGGATCCTTTGATCTTTCAAGATTTATCTGCATAATCTGATAAATCAGATTCACCTCATAACCGCTTTGATTGCATCTAAGTAACCCAATTGCCATGGCTAATAACAGCTATGATATGATTACATTATGGCCAATTATGGGTCCACTTGAGTGCAAAGTGGTTTCATAGCATTAATTAAATTGCACCTCCTAAATTAGTGCACTAATATTAATGCACTAAGGCGGAATTTTGGGTTCAATATATGGAATCAATTTAATAAGCACTTAAACATAGATGTCCCAATTAAGGGTGTACTTAGTGCTATGAAAGGCCTGCTGACGTCCTGATTAGTGGAGCATCATCTTTATTTTTCATATTATTATTCCCATTTATTATTATTCATCAAGTTATGACATAGCTCTAATCGGGAAGATTTTGGCGTTGATTTTGCAACCAAAATCATCCTGATTATGAAAGTAGAATTGCCTTCAATTGAATTAAAAAATTGTTATTTTTAGTCAATTTATGGGCCAAATTGACTTAGGGATATTTCATGATTATTGCCATAACCAGCAGAGGATTGGCATAATATGAATGAACTCATCTAATAGATGAGTTTGGCAAGGAGATGCCCAAGATGTATATAATAACAGCAACTGGCCAATTAATAAAACATTGTCATTTATCTATTGATCATTAATAATCACTGTACTTCAGTTATTAATTATCGTTGTCCATCTGTCATCTATCTGATATTTGTATCTTCTGCCTTTATATCTATATTAGTTAGTTGTGTGTGTTTATACTTCTCAAAGAGAAGAACTCAGTTATACCTGCTGGAGAAGTAGTTCTGATTATAAAGGAATATTTTCCTTATTTTATACAAAAAAGGTCTCATAATTGTTGCTGCCAGTAGACTTAAGAGCAGTGAGCATAACAGAAGTTACTTGGATACTATTGAAGATTATCAGAAATTCTACTTCCAGATTACAAGCAGGAGAGTCATTAGAAAAGCGAGTATAGATCCTCAATTTCCTTGTTAAGTCATTTTAGCTTGCACCATCAGTTGAAAACTTAACATTTTGGTGCTCACTCAAAAAAGCACTACCTAATATGAACATGGACGATCAGCTTTCAGATTTTGCACGAAAGTACAGTGACAAAGAGATGGAAAGATGCGATGTTCAGTTTATTGAACACTTTACATCAAGTTGTTCCAATAATGAGGAGGGGAACAATTACTCATTAGAACTAATATTGACTGGAACAGGCCCAACATTACCCTCTAATCTGGCCAAGTTTACTCAGGCCAATATAAAGGAAATGTTGGAAACCTTGTTTCAAGGTTACCAGGTTGGTTCTTCAGCAATTGACCTGAGATTTGGTCTGTTTTACTATATGAAGGACCAAGCCCTGAAGAACGAGATTTATCAAAAGTACAGAGAAGCCACCATGGCTGCTTTGGGCTGAAGACTCCAAGAGAATCAGGCCAACACATATGATTATTTGGTCAATTTTGTGCAGCCATATAACGAACATGCTCAACGCATTTTTGCACGCCAAAATCTTGAGCTTTCCAACCTCCACCAAGTCCAAGATGAGGAACGGTCAGCCCAAGATTGCTTGTTAGAGAATCTGGATACATGCTTTTCAGAAGTGCTCAAAGAAATCGTTTTGGACACTGGAGCCGCAGCAGAAGCTCATGGTCAGATCAGCAGGTTGGTAGCTCAGCTTAATAAAGGCGTCCCAAAAATAGCATCACAAGTGCTAAATAATTCTGGATTTTCAATTCAGTGGAAATGGGATCTTACCAACCACTGCATCAGACTTGAGATGCAGTACCATTACGTAGCATCCAATACAGAAAATCTCCTACAACAAAATCATGAATCAAGGAAAAACCCTCCAAGAGTTGGAAGAAAGATATGTCAGATTGGAAGACTATATCCAGACTGAATTTGAAGCTACTCAAAGGGGTATCAAGGCTTTAACCAGTTACCTACCATTACAGTAGAACGACCAGACAATTCAGATATTAAGGCCAAATTAGCCAATGTATGGTCAAGTATTTCTGAACTCCATACTTCTAATACCATTTTATTTGATAAGAAAAATAATATGGAGAGCTGACTATTACTTGCTAACACTAAAATGAAGAAAATTTCAGAAGAAATGAAAGCACTTTTGGCCTGACAGGCATTAGCTGAAGCAGATCTGTCTCAAGTTAACAAAGAGATGGAGAATCTTAAGGTTAATAGTTGCAAGTGTGCGACCAATCTTGGGGGGGAGGATGAAGATTTGGCCCAAAAGGCACGCCAAGTTGTGCTTCAGAAGCCGCATCAATCCCGATTTTGGAAAACAGAATCTTGGGATTCTGAAGATTATCATGAGGCTGATGAATACTATGGAACGGATGTATCAAATACACGAAATATTCCTTGTGTACTGACCTCTATGCCCACTCCAAGCCGTTCACAACATCCTATTCTGCCTGAGGGTTCTCCAAGTCAGTCAAACTTGAGAAGAGAAACTGCCTCTCCTGTTAGGGACTCAGGCAGAGATGATTTTAAACCACTAAATTTGCTGAGATTCAATAAAGAAGGCAATATATACTATTTCTTAAAGCTTTTTGAGAAGGCCATGAGAGGAGCGTCTGATCATGCAAGAGCAACAGCCCTCATCTAATGTTTGGATTTTCACAGCGTAGAACTTGTAACGCCCTATTTAGGGGAAGATTGGTCTTACAATGAGGCCAGACAGGCTGTCATTAAGGAATTTGGTGGGCTCAAAAAGCTGTCAACCTAAAAATGGAGCTCTTGAATATTGAGTCCAGACCTAATGAGTCCATAAAAGTCTTTACCATTCGATTTTATCATGAAGCCCAAGTGCTTCTCAGATCAAATATTATGACCAAATTTGATGCAAAAATTGCCATAAAACATGTTATGCAGCCCTATCATGATTTGGAACAAGTAATGATTCCTGCCTTTAATTGCAATATGGAAACAAGTAGACTTGTGGACTACTTATGCCACTGTGCAAGAAGTTTTGAGGTGCCAAATATGCAAAACATTCATCAGAGGGTGCATCCTCAACAGAAAAATAGTAGTACAAGTCACCATCAATAGAGAAATGGGAATTTTAAGGACCAGAAATCTGACCGTTCCAAACTTAATGTCATCACTTGTCATCGTTGTGGTAGAAAAGGGCACTTTGTTAATAAGTGTTATACCCAAATGGACACAAAATCAGGAGTTAACGTGGCATATAAAGATGAAAAGGACACAGAATTGGGAAAAGGGAAGGTGGAGTAGAGGCGGAATGCTCTACTACCACCCATCATACCAAAAACATTCCTCCCAATTCTGGCAAACATTTTGTGTCAGATTCAATTAATAAAGATTCCTTACATCATATTATGGCCGATGATGTACATATGGTCACAACCAGATCCCAAAAAGCCCAAAAATCAGGTGAAGCTTCAGAAAAAGCCCAAATAGAGGTGGCTAAACCATATGCTAAGCAAATTATGGACCACGGCCTTAATCCTCATACTACTTGCTCCCGTGATCTGGCCTCTTTAAAAGATGTACAGGTCGCAATTCCCATGCAGACTCTGGCAGAAAACTTCCCTGTAATATGTTCTTGCCTCAAATCACACTTGGAGTCGGGCAACTCCAAATCTATTCACCTAATATACACTTCTGAACCATACTCTGAGTGTACTTATGATGATATTGCTGTCAATAAGGTCTGTGTTTGAGCCATTATTGACAGTGGAGCTCCTTTAAATATCATCAGCACTAAGTTGGTGACGAAGTTAGGAATAGCTCTGGATGTTGCCATGATCAAGAATATGGCACTGTGGGAATACATACCACCAGAGCTCTTGGGGCATATAGTGCCTTAACTATAAGGTTTGGGTCTATAGTATTATCTGCTCCAGCTATAGTTTTGCCTAATCAGAACTACAAGGCCCTTATTGGCACTGATTTTGTAAGAAGATATGGAGTGGTTACTAGTCATAAGGATGACACCTTAACCATCCTAAAGCAAACTATCCCGATTTACTATACAAAAAACGCAAAATCAGGACTGAAAAGACCTAATCATTTATTAATTTGGCCTATCAAAATGGAATAATCCCTATTGAATACTCTAAATTGAAGTGCCGTGTCAAGGCCCTACCAACGCAAATCCATGAGTCTAAGGGAATGCCCCTCTGAGCAAACAGGGAGCTAACTCTGGACTCTGGAATGAAGGCAGTAGTCCCGACTGGGCTAACAATTCAAATCCACAGAAGGGCTCTATGGCAAAGTTTATCAACCTTGGTCCCAAACTTTACTCAAACCTAATGTGGCGCCTGGGATAATTATTCCCATAATCAAGAAATTAGTGTCATCTGCACAAACATGCAGAATCGGCCAATTTTTATCAAAAGGCACCAGATGGTTGCCTATCTCCATTTGATTCCTATCATGGAGATTGAATCTTCCATGATTTTGGAACCCTGGATGAGCTAGGACTTCCCAATGATAGGTTGGATAATGTTCATAATGTCATACCTGTGGCCGATTTAGGGGAGCTAAATGAACAGGAAAAGGACCAAATCTGAGGGTTAATTAAGAAATACCATAAGATATTTGACAAGGACGATTTTGACTTGGGATGTGCAAGAGGAGTAACCCATACAATAGATACTGGAGATCATTTACCTATTCGATTAAGGTTGATTTTGGCGTTCAAAAACTGCTGAAGAGGTTGAGTCAAAAGAGATTAAGGAACTTCTTGACCGCGGTATGTTGATACCATCCAAGTATCCATGGGCTGCCCCAATTCTCATTGTAAAATATAAAGATGAGCAACAGGGTTATTATTGACTACCGGAAGCTTAACAACATTACAAAAAAGGATTCCTATCCTCTTCTGAATATTGATGATGCCCTAGACAGGCTTGGGGGTGCAAAGTTTTTCTCAGCAATGGATTTACTTAGTGGGTATTAGCAAATTGACCTGCCTGAAACTGAGCGAGAAAAATGCGCTATTATTACCCAAGAAGGGTTATTTCAACCAGCAAGGATGCCCCAAGGACTCTGTAATGCTTCAGCAATCTTCCAGAGAGCGATGGACACTATACTGGGAGATCTCAAATTGTCATGTGTACTAGTATACCTAGACAATATAAACGTATTAAGTCGCACCTTTGATGAACATCTGGAACACCTGGAAGAGGTTTTCAAAAGGTTAGCAGCTGCAAACTTGAAGATCAAGCCCTGGAAGTGTCAATTCTTTAAGGACCAACTGGAGTACCTTGGGTTTGTAATTGATAAAGAAGGTCTTTGGCCACAACTGGTCAAATTGGAAGCAATATCTAAAATTATGATGACTGAATTCAAATTTGACTCAAGTATTTTTGGGCATGATTGGGTACTATCACCAATTTATTGCCGACTTTGCTCATATTGGAGAACCCTTGTTTTATCTACTTAAAGATAAGATCTATTTTGAGTGGAATTTGGCCTGCCAGGAGGCATTCGACCAGCTTCATTTGGCCCTATTAGTCTCCCAGTGTTGCTCTATACTGACTTTGACTGGTAGTTTATTGTCCAGACAGATGCGTCGTTAACAGCAATTGGAGCCATTTTTTCCCAAGTTAAAGAAGATGGCGAAGAGCATCCAGTAGCCTATGCTAGTCAGACCCTAAATACCCATGAGAGAAATTATACTGTGACAGAAAGGGAATGTTTGGCAGTAATATATACCTATAGACAATTCTGATTATATCTTCATGGAATGCATTTTACTATGGTTAATGATCACGCATCCTTAAGCTGGCTTAATAACTTGAAGGAGCCAGAAGGATGTTTGGCTCACTTGGCACTTAAGCTGAAGGCTTATGACTATACTATCAAGCATCAGAATGCTTATTATTTGTCTCGTCTGCCCATCATGGCAACCCTCTGCCAGCCTGTGGATGCCTTATTCCAGAAGATGGTTAGTGGAGTTTTTGTCAATGAGCCCAAACCAGTGCAGAAAATCCTTTCTGAATTAAAAAGGATACCTACACTGAAAAAGGAGCCTTATTCAAGGTGATTGATGGGAAGATATATATATTTCCCCGTCCCTAAGCCTGAGCAGATTTAATTTTGGCTGCTCATAAGGCCACTGGCCACGGAGGCTTTAAGAAAACAAAGGAGCAACTTAAGCAAAGTTATTATTGGGAATTGATGCATTTTGACATCCATGAAACTTTGAGTTGTTGTCAAGAGTGCCAAGGGGAAAAACCCTTTCAAAAAGCTACTTTGTACCAGCTTGTTTGGTTCAAATTCGCTTGGCACACTATATCCATAGATGTGGTTGGACCTCTCCTGATTAGCAATGAAAAAGCCAAATATATTATTGTGGCAATCGATCATCTGACAAAATGGGTCAAAAACAGGGATATTCAGGACTTAGGAGCCTCAACAACTGCTAAATTCATCTTGGAGAAAGTTATTCATTGGCACGGATATTCTCAATTCATATTAATGGATAATGTACAAATTTCACCGCAGTTATTTTCCAGAAGATCAATGAGTTAATGGGAGTTTGTGGTGTCTTTCAACTCCATACAATTAGAAACAAATGGTGCAGTGGAACGAGTTAATGGAACACTTGTCAATATCCTAAGAAAGCTGACTTCTCAGAAGCCCTCCAAATGGAGTACATTCCTCAATTTGGCCATTTTTGCCTACAACATCTCTTACCATTCAGCTACAAAGATGTCTCCTTTCCAACTTCTATATGGGAAGCACCCAGCCTTACCACAATTGTTGTATTCCTTGCTATAAGAACCCCAAGAATAAAGTTATTCTCAGTATGTCAAGCAGCTTGCAGAAACCTTAATTAAACTGTAAGCCCAGGCTTTTGATAATAACTTCAAACTTTGTAAGGCCCAACATGAAAAAGATAAAAAAACAGATATGATCTTTCCAAATTTGCTGTGGGGGATGAGGTATTATTTTGTAATACTTACCGTTTGGGCTGAACTCACAGGTTAAATCACATTTGGGTTGGCCCATTTGTCATTATAGAGAAGACTTTGAACTTCTCCTACACTATTAGGAAGAAAAATTTGGCACCATCTAGTACTAAAAAAAGAAGAAAAATTTGGGGCATGCCTATAATTGAGTCCATGCTAAGTTCCTAAGAAATTCTAGAAAGAGGGCTAATTAGAAGAAAAAAATAAAAAATAAGTATACACATTTATAAGAAAATGATAAATATAGGGAATAATAATAATAAGAAAAAATATTAAATATAATAGTAAAAGAATATATATATATACATAGTTAAAAACAATATATATTTTATATTACAAGTATTAAATTGGTAAATGTTAAGGAATAATAAAGAATTTTATTCCTCTGCTTTGAGGAGGGGAGGCAACTTGGGACCTGATTCTTCATCCTCATGCACCAATTTGGCCCAATCTAGTTGCTGGGTGACAAGTAAAAGGGCCATAGTGGCATAAATCCAGATGCGCTGCATACTTGTTGTAGATGACTCCCAGCAAAAAAATCGGAAGGGGAGGCACAAAACTGTTGATGGTTATCCTATTGAGCCCACAATTGGGTGGAAAACAAGCAACCAGGAGAAGACAGTCAGCCAAGAAATTAGTCTGGTACTGATATATCTCTGGGGTCAACAATCAGACACAATAAACTTAAGCTTTCCACCACTCAATAAGAGGGGGAACATGCAAAATCCAGCCTGAGGGCAGCCGGTTAGGAAAATATGCATAGGGTGGCCAAGTAAGGCCATCCTAGGAAGATAGTTGTCAGCGCTATCCTGATGAAGGGCATAAAAAGCTGCTAAACAGTCAAGTGGAAGCGAACATCCTGAACATCATGAGTGTTCAGGCCCAAGGAGGAAGCAAAATTGGGCCGATTTTCTAGCAGCATGGACCAGGAACTAAGGCCTCCTCCACAAAGCCATCAAACTGAACAAAATCTTGAGGTCATATGGTGGGATCCTCAGTAAGCAAAAGATGAATGGGGTTATATAGCTGCTCATATTCAGCCCTCATTTCATTGAGTTGTTGACTCCAACGAGAATAGTTGGATGATTCCAACACTGCATTATAAGTTTGAGCCATCAGGAAATGGCTGAGCGCAAAGATAAACTCTGCCAGAAGATCGCCATCCTAATTATTAATTGAAGTGAAAAGGTTGACTCTCTGGGATTGAAAGAACGCCCAAAGTTGTCCACCAGAACAATTGTTTATGCACAAGACCAAAGTTTATACCCTATCAATCCTTGAGTAAGATCAACAACTGGGATAACCTCTTCTTCAACGATGGTATCGGGCCAAGTTGATGTCATGCCTGTTGGCGCAGGAATGAGTTGACCCAACTCTGATTCTTAAAGAGAGCCTACAAACATATGCATATGTATATTTCTGTTTAATTGATTTACTGACGCCATTAGAAGGGTTCAAGTGAAGCGATGAAATTGTGGTAGGCGGAGGAAGAACTGTTTTCAGACATTTTAGATGAATTTGGGAAAACTCAGGATTTATATTCCAGTCAAGTGGGGGAAAATGTTATATTTTGATGGTTGACTCAAAAATAAACCCTTTGAGAAAACTATCAATGCTGATAGATTACTTCCATTGATGGATCCTTTGATCCTTCCCAATTTATCTGGATAATCTGATAAATCAGATTCACCTCATAACCACTTTGATTGCATCTAAGTAACCCAATTATCATAGCTAACAATAGCTATGATATAATTACATTATGGCCAATTATGGTACCACTTGGGTGCAAAGTGGTCTCATGGCATTAACTAAATTGCACCTCCTAAATTAGTGCACTGATATTAATGCACTAAGGCAGAATTTTGGGTTCAATTAACGGAATCAATTTATTAAGCACTCAAACATAGATGTCCTGATTAAGGGCATACTTAGTGCTATGAAAGGCCTGCCGACGTCCTGATTAGTGGTGCGACATCTTTATTTTCTCATATATTATTATCCCCATTTATTGTTATTCATCAAGTTATGACATAGCTCTAATCGGGAAGATTTTGGCGTTGAGTTTGCAAACAAAATCATCCCGATTATGAGAGTAAAATTGCCTTCAATTGGGCTGAAAAATTGTTATTTTTAGTCAATTTATGGGCCAAATTGACTTAGGGATATTTCATGATTATTGCCATAACCAGCAGAGGATTGGCATAATATGAATGAACTCATCTAATAGATGAGTTTGGCAAGGAGATGCCCAAGATGTATATAATAACAGCGACTGGCCAATTAATAAAACATCATCATTTATCTATTGTTCATTAATAATTACTGTACTTTAGTTATTAATTATTGTTGTCCATCTGTCATCTATCTGATATTTGTATCTGCTGTCTTTACATCTATATTAGTTAGTTGTGTGTGTTTATACTTCTCAAAGAGAAGAACTCAGTTATACCTGCTGGAGAAGTAGCTCTCATTATAAAGGATATATTTTAATTTTGTAAAAAGACAGAAGGTCTCACAATTGTTGTTGCCAATAGACTAAGAATGGTGAGCATACCGGAGTTACTTGGCTATTATTGAGGATTATTGGAGAACCTACTTCCTGATTACAAGCAGGGTTTTTTATTAGAAATGCAAGTATAGATCCTCTATTTCCTTGTTAAGTCATTTTAGCTTGCACCATCAGCTGAAAACTCAACAAAGATAACGCTAAAAACCCAAAAGGAACTAGTTATACCCAGTGTGGAAATATGGGTCCTCAGTGGAACTTCTCTGAAGTTACTTTATGGATCTGTGAGTCCAAGAGGCACTATGCTGCCAGTTGTCCCAAAAGATGTTCCAACATGAACTATATCACCTTACATTGGACTTGAGGACTAGGAATAAGACAGTTGACATTATAGATTGGATACTCTATTGATGAACAATCATCTATCCCACCTCAGAAACAGGAACAGATCAATTCCCATCCAGTGCTTGCAGTAACTCAAAGTCAGCGAGCCAAACTTGGGAAAGGAAGGCCATGTAATTATCTCCAAACCTTATGCAACACAGTTTGCAGAATAAACTCATCTTGGGGACCTGGTGATTCAAGTGAATCACCCTTTGAAAGGAGTCAATGTATCTCTACCCATAAAATCTTGAACATACATTTCACAAATGTGGGGGAGGAGATCAAACCCAGGTTTGATCAAATTGATATTTCTGCTGTTTTCATATTGAACATGAATTCTGATTGCTTCTATGATTGTACTAGTATCAACGTACTTGTGAATAAGATCTGAGTTCATGCAATAGTTGACAGCGTCGCTCCAGTTAACATGATCTCAAGAAAAAGCAAAGTATCTAAAGATTGCTTATTACTTGGCCCATTGTCAACAATATTGAGCTGCAGGCCCAGGAAGCACCTTCAGTGAATCATCCTACAATACCCTGCCCATGAGGTTTGGATCTTTTCATGTCAGCTCCCAACTTAGTGCTACTTAGCTGATACTATTAATTTTTAATCAGCACAAGGTTACTTGATTTATGGATCTGCTTTCAACTATAAGTAAAAAGCTTTAAGATTCTTAGTTAGACTTGCCCCTTTATTACTCTCAAGACAAATAGATTTTTTTACTACTTAAAAAATAAATTAAAGGGGGTGGAAGGTGAGTCGGTAAGGGCATATGGCTACCAACCTGAAGGTTGCAGGTTTGATTCCCGCCCTTTGCACATTGATTGGGGTGCCAGCCAAAGGAAGCTATTGGCGGTTAGTAGGTCTAATAACACGAAAACCTTACCCATGACTTAACCAGAAAAATTTGAGTCCTGATTTGGAGGTGGAAAAACTTTCTTTGATGGAGTTGACCCTGTTCAGGTTTCATGTCATTTCTTTCTTTCTTTCAGTAATACCTGTCCCCTGGTCGGCTTGCCTCAGTTAAATAAAAATTAAATTAATTTGACACATACTGATGTAATAATTCCTATTTGTTATTATTAAACTGGTAATCATAGTTGGGAACCACAACACATCATTTTCAAAGCCAGAGAATTTCTTTAAGAACCTTTTTCAGTTGTGAGCTACTCCTTGTGGAACAGAAAGTTGTAAGAACGGGATTGGCTCTGGGCCTTCCAGATGGGTTACTAGAAGAATTTTACTCCCCATTGAAAAAGTCCCATATTGGACACTATGCAGCCCTTTTCTAATTGTCTCTGAAGATTGAGAGATCTGTATTCTCATGGCTAACCTGACCGCTCAAAACTACTGTAACTAAAGGAAAGAAGATTGTCTATGTTCATTTACTGACCAAGTTGAGATCCTAGATATTGAAAGCGTTGGAGTTCTGTCAGAGTTCAGCTTACCTAATGTCACTCCTAACGCATGTGCAATTATATTTCTGGATAAGTTGGAGAGACTATTTGAAGAACAAAAGAACCAATCTTTGACTTTACTACAAAAATACTTATATATTCGCCACCAGGAATTATTAATAGGGTGTCTAAAAGGTATTCTGCACCACATTGATATTGAGGATGCCTGTCTCCTATACTCTCAACCTATATGATGCATTTGAGTTAGAGAAGAAGTCATACAGAAAGATCTTGATCAATTAAAATGACAAGGAATAATTGTGCCCTCTTGCAGTCCTTGGAACACTCCTGTACTTGTCAATAAGAAAAAGGATGGCTTCTACTGAGAAGTGATAAATTACTGCTTTCATGGCCAAATGACATGATTGAAGGAACCAACTGTAAGGACAAGTATTGAATTTGGGAGGCCAGAAAGGTCTAATTACAAGGCCTTTCTGATTTAAAATAAACTTAGGACCAACGATGGGTACAGGCGAGATATGCCTAGGTTGGTCCTGGGAATGTGCGTGATGCTTGGCCTGGCATTACATCCAGGGCGTTAAAAGGCACCAGCTGTGGTTAAATCCTAATGGTTCATTACAGTTGCTCGAGGAACAAGGTTTTAAACCTATTCCATTTATTATATTACCAAACTGGGGTGAGTCCAGTTACAATCTATAACTTAAGTTCAGTCAATTTTGAGTTACAGTACCCTGGCCAATGGTAGCATGCGCCTATTGGTTCACTTAGGCTTAGCACCACTTTCACAGATCAATGATTCACCTCCCATTATTTAAGTATTTTACACAATGTCAACTTTCCTCGTTGGCCTACTTCTTTGAATAAAATTCCCATTAGATTTAAGTTTTATATGTGCATTTAATTAGTTTGGTTTGCCGACCTCCTAGATGTACAAATTAACTAATGTGTGACATCCTTGCATGGACTCTTCGGTTTACTGTCCTTGTGGGCGGTGAGTTGTGTACCCTTAACTCAACGAAATGTTCCTTAGAAGTGTGTTGGGCTCTTGCCCACCACCTCTACTGAAATTGGAGCGTTACAGATATGCTCCTTACAACTGCCTACTCTAGTAAAATATTAAAAAATATTCTTTATACTTTACCAGTATAGACACCCTCATAACTAGAAGGAGTTAAGTACTTCACCGCCTTGAATCTCATCAGCGGCTATTGTAAATTGACCTACTGAAGACTGGAAAGGACAAATGAGCCATCATCACTTCACAAGAGCTGTATCAACAAACGCGCATGCCCCAATGTTTATGTAATGCACCAGCCACCTTTCAAAGAGCTAAGAACACCATCCTATGAAATCTTAAGTTGAGCTGCGTCTTAGTGTATCTCAATGATATCAACGTTTTTTGTGCACCTTCACACAAGAATTGTCGCATTTAGAAGTATTTAAGAATATAACAAAGATCAGCTAAAAATCAAACCTAGTAAGTACTAGTTTTTTAAGACCTAGATGGAATACTGAGGTCACATCAATGATACTCAAGGGATACGCCCTCAGCCTCAGAAACTTGAGGCTGTAATAAATTGAAGAGTCCCAAGAATAAATGTGATTTAAAAGTGTTTTTTTGGCTTGGTGGCATACTACCGCTGGTTCATACATGGATTCACACAGCTGGATGTGCCTTTGTTTCACCTACTACTAAGTAAAGTGGCCTTTTTCTCATCTCCAGAATGTAAGATCGCCTTTAAAATGTCAAAAACAACACTAACTCAAGCGCCAGTGCTACACTAAAAAAAATTTTGAATGGCCTTTATTATTCAGTCCAGTGCATCATTAGCGGCCATTTTAGCTGTCTCTCTCAGTGGGATGAGCTTGGGGAGGAGCACCAGTAGCCTTATGATTTCGCGCCCTTACCAAGCAAGAGAGAAATTATATGGTAAGAGAACGCAAATGCTTATCCATCATCTTTGCCTGTAAACTATATCATATTTATATTCTATAAATTAAGTTCCAAGTGTTTGATATAACTCCTCCTTGTGGTGGTTAAATAACCTTAAAGATCTTGAAGGCCAGCTAGCAAGGTGGGAAGTGAAGCTTCAGGCTTACAATTAAGAGGTTGTACAATGATTAAGGTTATCCACCAAAAGCAAAAAGACTTTCATGGTTGCCCATTGTTTCAGCACTGGATCCTTACACAGATTGATTATTTTAAATATGAAAGCCTGCAAGTATGATGACAAGCAACCCTATCTTATAGACACTTTAGATTATCTAATTCAGAATGCCAAAGTCCAAATTGGGGTACTTTACAGAATCAGCAATGATGGTAGAAAAGAATTATACCCTGCCCTCTCTGAAAAACTGTCAAAATATAATGCAAGCTCTGTCATGGTTGGATAACTTAATAGTGGGAACTAATGCCAAAGATAAGGCTGGGCGATAGGAGTCCCAGAAGGTGAAACTTCAGGCTCTTCCTGACCTGAAACACACCTTAGACCAACGCTGGGTGCAAGCAAAGCATGCCCAGGTTGGTACTATTGGGTGCAAAACGCTTAGCCCCTTATCTCGGCCCAGGCACTGAAACAAACAATTTATGTTACAAACAAAGATGGTTCGATTCAGTTAACTGGAGAGCAAGGGTTCAAATCTCGTTTGAGTTATAAAATCTTGAGATTTCGTAAAATATGGCTTCAATTGATCACTCGAGTGAAGGCACTTTCAGTGTATTTTACAAAAATGGATGGAAGCATTTTTTTATTGGAGCGTCAAGGCTTGGGCACACTTCCGCAGAACCCTAATTCCCCCAACCCACTTTAAATACATTTTTCATGACCAACATTCCTCGTTGGTCAACTTTCTTAAATAAATTTATCCATTATTTTACATTTTACTAATGGTTCCTTGGGCGAACTTGGTGGTGGACTTCTTTGAGGAGGTCTTAACTATGTTGGCCACTACCTCCTATCACAATTTACCAAAATCCCAGG